>JAGKTI010000475.1:89797-104906 GCA_018397915.1 Birgus latro
TATATATATATATATATTCAGCGGCACAAATTTATGGAAAATCAAAATTTGCATTTAAAGGTAACCTCACGACTTTGAGCGTGGGAAAATCTGGGGAGATTTCGCTCTCAGTGCAAACTCTGCTCCATGCAACTGATGGAATTCTGAACGCAAGGGCATGAGCGCTTTCGGCTACAGGTGCCTTTCGACTAAGACTCGCCAACGCCTGTCAATACAGCCCTCAGGGCAAGCTGCGCCGGGATTGTTAAGCTGTCTGAGTGAGAACGCGGTTGTGACGAATTCTCCATGTCGAAGTGAATGGGTATCGAAAGAAGAGAAGTAGGAGAGAATGGCACAAAGTGACAACGTGAGCTGAGAAGTGTTTATATAAAAGGATCTTAACCAGTTAACAGGCTAAACATGTCTTCATAGCAGGTACTCTGAGCATTTTTTTTTTTACTTTGTCGCTTTGATATTTATTCTGATCTGGTACCTGTATGAATGAAAAATGATTAAGTAAATTAATAAATAAATAAAAACAAGGAATCGTATACGCAACTTAGGGAGAGCTTCTAAATACGACCCTACGAAACAGGAGGTTCCAGACATAAACAACTAAACAACTCTTCGACCTATATAAACACTAATACGAAAACTGAAGTAAAAAACAATAAAAACAAAAGGACGAACCTTGCAAAAAGAAAGAGGTATGAAAATAGGAAAATACGGCATGGAGAAAACAGAGGTGGTACAGAGACTGCTTTAACTTGACTGAGCTTAAGCTTTGTATACGATTGTTTGTATATTATTTTGCCTTAACCCGGAGATATACCAAACGCTTCACAACCAAGAGGAGAATGACTAATAAAGTGAAAATCAGACAAGATAAAATAGTTCATATTATTACTGTGGAAACTTGTTTATCGTAAGAACTGGCTGACCTCTTCACTCCGGTATCATATTTCATTTTCTATTATTGCTATACTCATTTTACCTTAACCTTGCCTAGATTTTCGTCCTATTGCATCTTACTTCACGTAGGTAAATGGAGGAGAAAGACAGTACTACGACTTTACATTTTTTCATATCACTTCTTTCGTTTTTATGTAAATAGTAAAGCGTGTGTAAGAGTGGGAAATACTGTACTGTGAGTGGTTTCCCGTGACAGTGGGACTGCGGCAGGGATGTGTGATGTCGCCTTGGTTGTTTAATATTTACATGGTTGGTGTTGTGAGGGAGGTGAATGCAAGAATGTTAGGTGGAGGTCTGAGTCTGGTGAATGTTGATGGTGGAGAGTGGAATCTGAAGCAGCTGTTTTTTGCGGATGATACTGCACTGGTGGCTGATTCAGAGGAGAGACTGAGACAGGTGGTAGAGGGGTTTGGAAGCGTGTGTGAAAGGAGGAAATTGAAAGTAAATAAGACTAAGAGTAAAATGATGAAGTGTACGAGGTTGGTAGATGGTAGGAGGATGAATGGTGAGTTTTTTTTTTTTTTTTTTTTTTTTATGTGTCCGACTCTGGGCATAGGCTTCACAGCCTGCTATCAAGGCCCAGTCGTCCTCCTACAATCTACATGTCACCACTTCGGCGCTTAACACCCACCGTCCATATTGAATACATGCTAGGGCTGTCTCATACAGGACTGGTGTATTGGTATTAGCGGGGTCATTTTTACGACATGTCGGCGGGTCTTCTGGTAGATCAGTAAAGCCTGATTTAATGAAATTCAAATCCTTAAACTGTTCCCTGCAACAGCGAGGATTCGAACCTGGGTCCCACGGGACCGCAAGCCAACTCTCTACCGATCGAGCTACCGCCTCCCCTTGCTTGAGGAAGTAGAGTGTTTTAAGTATTTAGGGTCACATGTTGCTGTGGATGGAAGAATAGATGCAGAAGTGAAGTTTAGAATGAATGAAGTGGGAAAGGTGCTGGCAGGAATGAAACAAGTGTTTAGATATCGTTCAATTAGAAAGGATGTAAAGAGAAGATTGTATGAGGGTATTGTGGTACCGACTGCGTTATATGGGGCTGAAACATGGAATATGGGTGTAGCAGAGAGGAAAAGTTTGAATGTAATGGAGTTCAGGTGTCTGAGGAGTATGTGTGGAGTGACGCGTATGGATCGAGTAAGAAATGATGAAGTGCGAAGGAGATCTGGAGTTGTTCGGGAGTTGAGCAGAGGGTGTTGCGATGGTCTGGGCATATGGAGAGAATGGATAATGAGCTACTGGTGAAAAAAATAACTAGATCTGATATGAGAGGTGTAAGGTGAGAGGAAGACCATGAATAGGATGGATGGACAGTGTGAAGAGAGCGTTGGATGCGAGAGGGATATCTGTTGAGCAAGGAAGAGTGGTTGTGCATGATAGAAATGAATGGAGAGAAATTGTGAATGAATAAATGATGACGCGGCCCTGGGGGGATATTCTCCCGCATTTTGTCTGATCAGCTGATTAGGTCAGGTGCAAGTAAAGGGATGGGCATTATGATGCAGCAGAGGCAAGCCAGCTCTGCTGTCGGGCCCTGCTGCGGATGTCACCGATTGCACTGTGCAGTTGACCCTCGTGCGATGTGGTGCGGTGAGGATCTGTCCCTTCTCCCCTTTGGGGCTATGATGCGAATGAATGTGTTTCAGTGGATGAGTAAATTGGGAGTGTGTCGTCCTGCCTCGGCTACCTCCCTTTCCTTGGGGGAAGCAGCCTAGGTATATAGATAGATAGACTTCTTTCGTGACTAGCATCATATTTCAGTGCCAGTCTGTTTTTACAACTTAGCGTTCAAGATGGACAGATGGCAGTTTTGGGCCATATTAAAGACTAAATAGTACCAGACGATTTCATTCAGCTTTGGAGAGCTTCATTAATCTCCTCACTACCAGAGGTTTTGTACTAAGTTGAATAAAATTGTCTTTGGTAGCAAAAAAAGAAAAGTTCGTCATCGCAGTGAAGGTGTTATGATCTTTCATGAATACACTCACAGGAGGCAGAGCGGAGGACCCGGCAAGCTGCAAGAGGTCCATGGACGATAAGCGTCGTAGGATGCCGCCGAATACTCTTAGTACTGGCAAGATGCAAAACAGACACAGACCTGTACTTATAAACTATCCTAAGCTTAAGTTATGTATCCTACGACTGTGTTTACAAGGTATCCTAAGCTTACGTTATGTGTTCTACGACTGTGTTCATAAAGTATCCTAAGCTTACGTTATGTATCCTAGGGCTGTATTTTATAAGATATCCTAAGCTTACGTTACGTATCCTATGACTGTATTTATAAAGTATCCTAAGTTTAAGCTTACGTTACGTATCCTACGGCTGTATTTATAAGATATCCTAAGCTTATGTGTCCTACGGCTGTATTTACAAGATATCCTAAGCTTACGTTATGTATCCTACGATTGTATTTATAAGGTATCCAAAGCTTACATTACGTATCCTACGACTGTATTCATAAAGTATCCTAAACTTACGTTATGTATCCTAGGACTGTATTAATAAAGTATCCTAAACTTACGTTATGTATCCTACGACATGATTTATAAAGTATCCTAAACTTCTGTTATGTATCCTACTGTAACACCCCTCTCTTGATGGTTGAAGGAAAGTCCTGAGTAGCTATTTACGGCCTTTAATTGTGGAGCACAGAGATAAGGTGAAGCCTCAGTAGATGTTAGCCCTCGACTGCCCGGGACATGTGGCATTGGTTGGCTGGCAAGCCTGGGAACGCTGATTACGTCTGAAGTTCTAGGATACAGTGGGGGGGGGGCATATATACATATACATAACGGGATAATACATACATATAAGGGGAATAGTACAATACTCCCCCGGGTGGTTGAGATGGTGTCTCCTGACACTAGAGAGGAGGTATATGGGGCGGGTCATATGACTAAGGGAGGCGGGAGATTTGTACAAGTAGGGAGTATGATACAGGGGAAGGAGGGAGGGATTATGATACAGGGGATGGTAGGGAGGTAGTATGATACAGGGGTCGGAGGGAGGACATGGCCATGTCAAGGGGATGTAAACTAGGGATATACATTGTTACAAGGGTAGGTTTAGTGATATAAGATACAGAAGGAGTCATGTTGATATATGAGACAAGGAGTAAATAGAGTATGCGTTGACGCATTCCATTTTTTTTTCTATGTTAGTTTCTACGTGTCACACATTATTGTATCAGAGATATGCCAACATTTGCTGGTGGTACTTATTCTGTTCACAGTTTATGCAACTTATCAGGTGGCATTGGTAGTCACTGAATGCGTGGGCACTTAATCTTGGGTAGGGCGTACTATGCCAGTAGCAATTCTGATTTCCTGCAGTCTGTGTTCCATTTTCCGGACACAACAGTGCACTGAACAGAGGACGAGGAGAAAACCTATGAAAGAGATGACCACATGGGGAAACACAACGGTTGGATGAACCCAGGAACGGCTGAAGGCCAAAGAAAATTGATCCATAATGAAGTGACTATCGTTGAGGAATGTTATCATACGCGTGTTGGGGGAGATAACGGTAATGTTAGATGATGGCAGGTTGGAAGGCATGTCAATTGGTTGGAAGATGTCATAGGAGTGTTTACGGACTGATTGGTGATAGCGAGTAGCGTAAGTGATGACTGACTCTGATTTGACGGTACAATAGTCCAGTGCTTTGTAGAGACCACTAGCAGGTACGGAGTGGACCGAAGTACCAGAACACATGATGATGACAGAGATGGGAACAGTAAGAAGAAGTACTGGACGTGGTTGAGGTGAGCATGGTGGACTGGGAGTACAGGAGCTGTTACAATGGAACAGGCCGAATATATGGAATGGTTACGAACTAAAGCAGACTCACAGGGTGTAGCGCTGCTAGGGAAGATAGCGAAAAGGTGGGCAGCACAGAGACGAGAGGTATGGGTGAGGGAGGAACACTGCTGGAGGTCGGTGGTAGAAAGGAAGGCAACTGAAAGATGGTCATGTGAGAGGAGGAAATATTCTGAAGGAACAGAGACTTGCAATAACGAGTTGTTGTATCGGAAGGGGAAGGGAATGATGTGGAAAAGGTTGAAGGTGATGTCAGAACGTAGAGAGATATGGACGATGACGTATTTGGTGAGAAGAGTGGCCTCGAGAACCGGAGAGTAATATTCGAGAGAGGAGTAGGGGAGTACTGGGGATAAACCGAAAGTAGAGTGAGCCCATTCTAATACAGAGCGGAGAGCTGAGATAGGTACTAAGTCTGTAGTGACAAGTCCATTAATAACATCGACTAGGATACGAACCAAGGTAGTGACCTGAGAGAATAGAGAGTCAATGGCTAGTTGGAGATTATCCATGTTGAGTTTGAGATAAAAGAACTGAGAAATAACGTTGAGATTGGAGAGGTGTTGTTTTACGATGTCGGTGAAGTGTTCAGAGTGTAAGTCGAGATTCTAGGGCTGAAGCTAAATGAGCTAGGTCAGATTTAAAGCCGGAAAGGTCACGGGCTGCAGCGACGCCAAACAAACCACTTAGAATCTCACCTCTGAGGTCAAAGAGACCTCGTTTCACACGAGAACGACCTACGGGTGGCTGAATATAGAAAGTGTCATTGAGCTCAGTGAATTTACCAGAGATGTATTGGAACTGCCAGGAGAGTGGGAGGAAAAGATGATATAAATACTGATTTGGGTTGTGTTTCCCCATGAGGGCTGTGAGGTGGGTCTTGTTTTTTTGGAGATGGTGCGCATAGGCAGGCATGGCGATGGCTACGTCGGCCAGAGCCGCAAGATCGTAGCGCAGGGAGGCTACATCTTCAATGAGCATTACCTCGCCTCCCAAGCCGACCAAGGCCCCGGGACGTACTCCACCATCGTCCTCACCCGACCCGGACCCTAGGAGGGTCAGCACTGCCAGCAGGTAGACCGCTAACATCATACCTAGAAGATTAGGTGAGAATTAATGGGAGAGTTCCTGGAGAGGTTGATGGGCGGAATGCAGTTTGGATCGATATTGATTGGTTGATGAATGAGTAGGTGTAGGTGGAGATGGAATAGATTGAGGAATTGTGGAGTAGGAGGGAGAGCAGTTGGTTGTGCAAGTGATTCTTCCAACACTAGGCCCCGTGGAGCACGTTTTAGATCGTCAGCATGGACCCACTTAGTGTCTGTAGTGGAGAGGTCTTGGATGTGGAACTTGTTGGCTTGTTTATTCAGTACGCGATGGGCGCCAGTAAATTTGTCATCCAATTTAGAGGTGCGCGTATGGAAATGAGCAAAGACCATATCACCGACGTTGATAGTGATAGGAGAGGCAGATTTATGTTGGCGTTGTATCATGTCCTCCTTAGATGAAGCGAGATTGGACGTTACATACTGATGGATTGTTTGGAAGTCGGCCAATTTTACTTTGACATAATCATCCATGTTATAGATGGCTTTGATGATAACAGGGTGTATGGTAGGTGGTTGTCAAAACCAAAGAGGACAAAGAAGGGAGATTCGTCAATGGAAGCGTTGATGGAGCTATTGATGGAGGATGCCACTTGGGGTATCCAGTTATCCCATGACGAACTATGAGAGCCTAGGTGTCTGAGGCACTCTAAGATTTTTCTATTGTGGTGCTCTACAAGGCCACTGGAAGCTGGATGGTTAGGTATGACACTGCATTTATTAATTTTAAAGCAGTGACAGATCTCCAGGAGGCTATTGTTGAACTCAGTACAGTTGTCAGTGAGGATGGTATGTGGTGCACTGAACGGGCAAATTACGTAATCTACGAAGGCACGTGCAACACTCTTCGCGGTCTTATCTGAGAGGGGTACGAGGACACAGTAAGGTGAGAAGTGGTCAACTGCTACAGACAAATACTCTGTGCCTGATTCTGTAAGAGGGAGTTTTAGAAGATCGATGGACGCTGTTTCCCATGGGCATGATGGGATTGGATATTGTAAGAGCGGTGCAGGTAAGCCGATGGAACCTTTGTGGCGGTGGCACTAGATGCAAGAGTCACAGTGCACATTGATATCGCAACGCATGGTTGGCCAATAGTACTCGAGATGTGCTTGGCGCAAGCATCGGTCTTTACCTGGATGGGATGCGTGAGGTGTTTCATGAACGATGTGAAGGACCACAGATATCAGGTCAGTAGGGACAACGAGTTGGTGTACTTCTCTGTTGGGCAAATCCTTCCCTGTAAGGAATGATTTTCTGTACAAGAGACTATCTTCTAGTATGAACTCATCTAGTGGTACTGGTACAGCAGGTAAGGTCGAAGCATCTCCTGATTCGAGGAAATAAACTGCTTGGGACCACATGGAATCTTTGCGCTGAGAGTTTTGAACATCCTCTGATGTTAAGGTTGTGCTGTCAGTGGCCTTGGGCTGCAGGGACGTGACAGGTGCGGCTACATGACGTGAGAGGGCGTCTGCAACTACATTCGATTTTCCTTGGACATACTGAAAATTGGGATTGAAGTTCTGAATGGTAATGGACCATCTAGCTAACCTACCGGTGAGGTTGCGTCCCTTAAACAAATCACATAGAGGAAGGTGGTCTGTCTGGATATGAACTGGATAACCATATACTATGTCTCTGAAATGTTTCAAGGACCAGACGACTGCCAAAGCTTCTAAATCGGTGACACTGTAATTACGTTCAGTGGTGGTAAGTGCGCGACTAGCATATGCTGTTACACGCTTCCTGGATGCTTGATCTAGTTGCATTAAAACTGCACCAAGTCCTGCGCCTGAGGCGTCTGTGCATAGAAGAAAGGATTTGGTATAGTCAGGGAATGCTAAAATTGGGGCATTGACAAGAGCTGTCTTTAGTGCCTGGAAAGCCTGGGACTGATCGTTAGTCCATACAAAGGATACATTCTTCCTTAGTAACTGGGTTAGAGGAGCGGCAATCTTTGCATAGTCTTTAATGAATCTGCGATAGTAACCACTTAGGCCTAGGAAACTTCTGACAGCATCGGTAGTGGTAGGTTCTGGGAAATTGATGATCGCCTTAGTTTTGTCGTCATTAGTATGAATGCCTTGTGCGTCGACGACATGTCCTAGAAAGTTGATTTTCTTTCACAGGAAGTCACATTTACTGAGGCTGATTTTCAGGCCTGCTAGCTGTAGGCGTTCCAGTACTTGTAGTTTGGCAAAATGGCCAGGGACTGATTTACTTACAACAATGATGTCATCTAGGTAAGCAAAAAGAGAGTGTCCCATCATGCCAATAAAGACCAAATGAATAAGTCGCAAGAATACTGAAGGAGCATTTTTCAAATCAAAAGGAAGTCTCTTAAACTGAAAATGTCCGGAAGGGGTGCTGAAGGCTGTAATTGGGCGAGAGGATTCTTCCATTTCGACCTGCCAGTAACCACTGAGGAGGTCTAGGGATGAAAAGACTACGTTATTTTCGCCGAGTGATTCTAGCAAATCTGTGAGGACAGGTAACGGAAAACGGTTCGGAACGGTTATGGAGTTTACTTTACGGTAGTCCACTACTGGTCTAAAGTTCGCGTCCTTCTTTGGGACTAAGAAAAGAGGGCTATTCAATGGACTAACGGAGGGTTCAATAATGTCTTGAAATAACATTTTCTGTACCATCTGATCTGTCTGTTTTCTCAAGCTGTGAGGTAACCGATATGCTGCTATGTAAATCGGCTGAGTTCCTGGCACTAGGTCTACATGATGTTTGACTAAGTCTGTCTTGCCCATTTATTCTCCGGGTAAGGCTACCACATTTCTGTAAACGTGCAAAAGGTCGAGCAGTTGAGATTTATGCTGTGGAAAATCTTTGCAATTTAGGTTTGAGAGCAGGTCAGGTGAACGAGTCAGAGCAGATCCCGTAGAGTTAATGGCACATATACCTGTGGGTTGACTATCATCATCATCTGTATGAACAGCAAGGATAAAGGATTCCTGGCACACCATTACGGCCGCTGGGTATACTAGTAAATCTCCGATCTTTACACCACTTTTAAGTTTTAGTGGAGCATTCGTGACACTGAGCAAGTATAGATAACATAGGCTGTCCTCTAAGATCGTGCACCAGGCTGACTCATAAGTTAAGTCATTCACACAACACGTCTCAGGTAGTGTTAGTACATCCACTCCTTCTTTTGCACCTACAACATGAACAGAGACTTTGGTGAACTCATGCGGTAACAAAATTGTGCACGTATTCGTTACTGCGTGTTGGAGAACATCAGTCAGACTCTGTGAGGTAGGTAACTGAGATATGTCTGAGTCGGCTGTAGTCCTGTCGTTAGAGGAGGCTGGAAGAGCCTTTTCTGAATGCTGAGAGAATGTATTATCAGGTGTTTCCTTGCTCTCAGTCAGCGAGGGAATGATCTCTGTATTTTCGGGTGATGATGATGATGACGGCTTGGCTTGTTCTGTACTCTTAGGGAGTGCGAGAGTCAGGGGGGACTGAATGACTGAATTTACTGGCAGTACAGGATGGGGACATTCCATACTGTAGACTGGGAACCCAGAAATGTCCATACTATTTCAGGCAGGCAATAATTCAATGGAGTGTTGTGCCATGGTGGGTAAGCCAATAAGGGCATCTGCTGGATATTTCAAGTCGTTAGTAACATGAAATTCTATTGGGAAAGGGAGCAAGGCACTGTCTAGTTGTACTTCTAAAGTGACTCTTCCCTTGACCTTAAACTCTATGCCTTCTACACCGCATAGGCGAATGTCTGGCGGTTCAAGGAAACTGACGTGGTTGCGGTGGCGTTGAATGATGTCTAAGGAGGTATCAGAAATCAGATTTGCTATAGACCCGGTGTCCATGAAGAACGACGTTGGTATGTCATTACTCAGTCCTAGAATGACTAGACCTGAGGAAGTTATAGGTCCTACATGGCGGATGGGGGAGTTGGTGTTCTGTTGCTACGTCATATTGGTCCGATAGGGGCGCGGCGCTTCCCCCGACTGGTGGCGATTTAGGTAACGAAACTCGTCTGTAGTGTGTGTCGTACTAATCTTGTGATATTTGCATGAAGAGCGACGTGAACGGGAAGGCATACGCCGTCTAGTTTGGGAGTAAGACCGTGTGTGTTTACGGTCACAACTGTTTGCTTGATGTCAGGGTTTACCACAGTGCCAGCAGAGGATCGAGGATTGTCTGTTCTGTCGGACGCTAGACTGATCACGACCGGCGGTTGGAGAACGATGTGTGGCAGGTCAGCCTCGTGTGGTTGAACAGGAACGGTAATGGTCTGGGGAAGTGGTAGTGTGACAGACCTGAGAGAGCAAGGAGCGGTCTGTGGCCTGACACATGTGGTTTGAACCTGTTCTTTCATGGATGGTTTTGGTGATCTGAACAATTTCATCGCCTGGACTGAAAGCGATTGCCAGGGCTATTTCTCTCTGTTTAGGAATAAGCCAATGGAGGAATCTCAGGTAACCAAATAAATCTGCAAGGTTGTTGAGTGAAACCATAGGAGCTCCATTTACGTTCTGTACCCATTTCGTGCCTATAAGTAATTGGCGGATCTTGCTACTAGTGGCTTTCATGGCAGCGGCTGCTTCGGGTAGTTTGGCATGTTGAGGGGGGGGGGACGTGCAAATCCTCATCCATCTGGGTGAGGAGATTAGTGAACCCAATGAGAGATACGGCATTGGAATGTTGGCAACAAAGTGTTATGAGTTTCTTACAGAAATCATCAAAGGTTGTTATGCCATCAAAATGTCCAGCACGGATCGCGGATTCGATATCTGATTTGCCTTGGTGTAAGCGACCCATGAGATAAGAGACTTTGAGGTTTTCATCTGCAATCCGCCGATTGTAGATGTCGGTTTTGACCTTTCTGAGGAAATCATAAACAGACCAAGTGGAGTCCTCGCCGGTAAATTTGGGATGATTGGCATCGTCGAGATAGATAGACTGGGGAGCAGGGGTTGTTTGGTTCATGGTTGGAAGCGTGGAAGTGACTGGAGTATGAGAGAGAGAGTAGGTAGTGGTAGTTAAGTGTAAGGGAGACGAGAGATGAAGTGGGGCAGAAGAGTTAATGAGAGTGGTAGGAGTAAGGAGAGAATCAGGCAGTGTAGTAACAGGGATAGAGTATGAGGTATCTGGATGGGAAATGTGTTGTGAGGCAAGTAATGAAGTGGTAGGTGGTGAGGTAGGTCGGAGGTACGTGCATCCACCACGGAGATGAATCAGTGAATCGTCCTCGGTTGGTGGGGTATGATCATTGGTTGTTTCTTGACTGAGATTGGATGGAGTAAGTTCTGTATATTGAAAGTATAACATGTAGTCTGGCGACGTAATATAAGATGAGAGATGTGATATATACTGTATATATATTTACAGTATGAAGATGAGAAAATGTACCATGAGAATGGAAATGGAAATGTATGGAGATGACGGAATGCTAGTTGAAATAAATAATAGGTGAGATGGGAGATGAGTAATAAAGACAGGTGGTAAAGGTGAGTATAAAGTGAGGGGTGGAGATGAATCATGACAATAACACAATCTGTAGAGAAAATCGGAGGATGATCTCTATAGAAAGTCAATAATGGGTGGATGAAGGTATACTATTATAGTTACACAGCTGAGTTGTGACCGAAGTGGAGGGGAGAGGTGAGAGCGTTGATCATCTGGTGGTGTAGAACGGGGAGGTCACGTGGTGGCGATGTCAGAGGCAGGCGGGCTGAGACTGGTTGTGAATACGTCTTGTAGTAGGTATGTAGGATGAGTCTTGGAAGAGGTGGAGTTTCTCGCTGGGCTTGAGTCGATACGTGAATAGGAGGGTTGAGTGGTGCGGCGGTTGGTTAATCTGAACCAGATGGGAGGCACTGAGGGGTGGACAAATGTCTCCACAGGCAGATGCAGAGCTGGTGGGTGGCAGATGTGGCAGATGGCATTGACGTGGCAGATGCAGAGGGTGAATGGCAGATACTGGAGAGGGCCACCAGGAGATGAACAGGTGTCGGAACAGATAAGACACGTGCGGAGGGCGGCAGCATCGATAGTTGCGGGCCTGTGTGGGGTTGTGGTCGATGTAGAGAACGGCACTGGGGAGGGAAATTGGACACCTGTAGATGCAGAGCCGGTATTACGCCACGAGAGAGGGTGAGAGGGCGAGTCCGTTAGAGGCGGGGCATCCAGTAGCTGTTGGTGGCACTAAAACACTGTAGGAGGCAGTCAGAAACGACGGTCCGAACACCGCTGCTACCAAAATGTAACACCCCTCTGTTGATGGTTGAAGGAAAGTCCTGGAGTAGCTATTTACGGCCTTTAATTGTGGAGCACAGAGATAAGGGGTAGCCTCAGTAGATGTTAGCCCTCAACTGCCCGGGACATATGGCATTGGTTGGCTGGCAAGCCTTGGAACGCTGCTTACGTCTGCAGTTCTAGGATAAAGTGGGGGGGGCATATATACATATACATAATGGCATAATACATACATATAAGGGGAATGGTACACCACGATTGTATTTATAAATTATCCTAAACTTAAGTTATGTATTTATAAGGTATCCTAAGCTTAAGTTAGGTATCTTACCACTATATAAAGTACCCTAAGCTTGTCATGTATCCTACGGCTGTATTTATAAAGTATCTTAAACTTAAGTTGTACCCGTATATGACGAGTCCGTAATCCCTAAGTTTAAGCTGTGTATACTAAAAGTGTACTTAAATAAAATTCTCCTAAGCTTAAATTATGTATCCTATTACAAGATTTTTAAGAGCGTTCCTAAGTTTAGGTTGCGTTTGTTAGGCCCGCATTTATAATCTCTCCGAAGCTTAAATTCTGTATCCTAGAACTAGAGTATTTGTAAACACTCCTGCCCTTAAGTTACCTCTCCATGGACTATATAAACTCGCCTAAACTGAAGTTGGATATACTAGGCTTGTATTTATAAACACTCCTAAGCTGTAGTTGGATATCTTAGGCCCGTAACTATAAACTCTTTAAAGCTGTGTATCCCAGGCCTGTGTTTATACACTCCTAAACTTAAATTGCGTATCCGAGGTCTGTATTTATGAACTCTCTTAGGCTTAAGTCATATATCCCGTGCTTATATTTATAAACTCTATTAAGCTTAAGATGTGTATCCTAGGCTTTTATTTATTAACCTTCTTAAGCCTAAGCTGGTTATCCTAGGTCCGTATTTATAAACTCCTAAGCATAAATTGTGAATGCTTGGCCTGTATTTATAAACTATCCCAAACCTAAGTGGTGTATACAAGGCCTTAATTTATAAACTCTGATTAGTAAGCTTAAGCTGTGTATGCTATGCCCGCATTTATAAACTCTCCTAGACTTAAGGACTGTATTCAACGTGCTCTTGGAGATTTCTTAGCAACTCTTCCTTACCGACTTATTGCACGTTGCACTTCAATATTTTCTTGTATAATATATTCATGTTAACTATATCGATATTAAAACTTTATCGGTAGCAAAAACGAAAAAAAAGTGTAATACGGTAAATAAATCACAAGAGAAGAGGGCCACTAACCTCCTATGCAACCTAGAATACTACCATAAGTTGCATACAAGGTTCTTTGTTTAAACGGTACCTTTATCTTCACTCATACAGTTACCAAACACTTGGGAGTCAAAGCAGAGTCAGTAAGAAAATACTTTTGTCTTCACTGATACGGTTACCAAATATTCGAGAGTCAGAGTAGAGTCAATATGGAAGAGAAATGTATGAAAAACAAAACGACCTGTATTAACAGGTAAGTGTCTGGAGATTTATTTATTTGGTAAAATTTTAAGGATTATTTATTCATGCGATCTCTAGACCTGTAATCTTGGTTAAGGAGACTCCCTTGCCCTTCTTTCTTACCAGCGCATTTCTGTAGTTGGCGCGTTAATTTTCCTTTATACATTATTTATGCATTTAATGTGGGCATTTCCAGTATTTAGATACAAAACAGGAAAATATTAACTTCTTCAGTTCAATGACATACTCTCCATTTAATGCTTACCACCACCAGACGATTTTACTTATTTTGGGAGAAATGTTCCGAAAAGTGAAAATTAATGTAGCCTTCGCTGACCTTCACTACATGGGGTCTCATCGAAGTCGAATACAATAGTCTGGTCGTAAACTGATGCAAATAAATAACATGACGTAGTTAAGGAGTTAAGGTGCAATATTCAAAATAAATTGCCAGGGAATACGAGTAGGTTAGGTGTGCTGGGCCGACTCCGAACTTTCTTTACCCCTGCACAGATGTTGACCTTGTACACGGGTTTTATTCGCCCGTGTATGGAGTACAACTCTCATGTGTGGGAAGGCTCCCCACATGCAGTTCTTCTCAATAGGATGGAGTCAAAGGCTTTTCGTCTCATTAACTCTCCTCCTCTTACTGATTCCCTTCAACCTTTGTCTCTTCGCCGCACTGTTGCTTCTTTATCTCTCTTCTATCGCTACCTCAATGGTCACTGTTCCTCTGAACTGTCTGCTTGCATCCCTCCACCTCTACGACGGGCACGTAGTACCCGTCTAGCAACAAACTCTCATCCCTTTTCTGTCCTCCCAGTCCTTCATTTATGCAACTGGTCAACTCTGGAACTGTCTCCCTCTGTCTGTATTCCCTACTTCCTATGATATGATGTCCAATCTTTCAAACGCAGTGTGTCCAGGCATCTCGAAATGAATGGATCTTGAATTTGGCTCTCTTTTGTATTGTTTTTACTTTTTCTTGGAAGGAACAGTATGCGGGCCTTGGCCTTTGGTTCCTTCTTCCTTGCATAAAAAAAAAAAAGGTGGTAAAAAGTCTCGTAAGTTACAAGGCTTTTAGGCTGGGATTCACAGTTACGATCATCTTGTCACGAATTTTCTACATTGTAACGTTGTGTTGAGTGAGTCGTGACATCGTCCCGTAAATTTGTGTTGTCTGATGGCGCGGTAGCCGTTACACGCCGGCGCGGCGCGCGCACCTCCCACGCTCGTCGCGCCCCGATTCAAATCAGAGCTCAGTTTGCTTGTAGACGCGGCGCGACGCGGGACGCCTCTCAAAGGCTCTGTGCTTTTCTAGCGTTTTTCAGATTTCAGCTTGTATTGGCGTGTCTCCTGCAGCCCCACCCACTTTGGTGATCGTCACAGCAGCTCTGTTTCATCCATACCGATCAGTATTTTCTGGTTTTTTCCTAGGCTAAGCTTTTTGAAATATTTAGCCGTTATCTGAGTGTTT
>JAGKTI010000475.1:119536-133835 GCA_018397915.1 Birgus latro
GTTTCTCATGCAAGGAAGAAGGAACCAAAGGCCAGGGGCCTGCTAATTGCTCCCTCTAAGAAAAAAACAAAAACAAGATAACAGAGAGCCAAATTCAAGATCCATTCATTTCGAGATGCCTGGACACACTGTCTGAAAAACTGGAGATTGCAGGCAGTAAGAAAAACAGACAGAGGGAGACTGTTTCAGAGTTAACCTGTTGCATACATGAAGGACTGGGAGTAACGGTTAACTCTTACATTAAAAAGCTGGACAGAAAAGGGATGAAAGTTTGTTGCTAGACAGGTTCTATGCGCCCGGCCATAGCGGTGGAGGAATGCAAGCAGACAGTTCAGAGGAACAGTGACCAGTGAAGTAGCGACAGAAAAGAGATAAAGATGCAACACTGCGGCAAAGAGACAGAGGTTGAAGGGAGCCAGTAAGAGGAGGAGAGTTAATGAGACGAAAGCCTTTGATTCCACCCTGTTGAAAAAAGCTGTGTGTGGGGAGCCTTCTCACACTTGGGAGTTGAACTCTACACAGGGGTGAATAAAACCCATGTATAAAGCCAACGACTGTGCAGGGGTAAAGAATGTATGGAGTCGGCTTAACACACCCAATCTCTTGGGAGCAAATTTTACAAGAGAGGTAGTACGTTCTTTCCAAGATAAATCCTGAGAGAATGAAACCCAAAATATGTTTAAAGATGGTGCAGGATTGAGCTGGGTATTGTTAAAAATTAGGGGGTACTCCTATGGAAGATTTTGTCTGGTTGATGGATGTAAGAACTGAGTTTTTGATGTATTAAAAAATCAAGGTTATTTTTACCCCAGTCAGAGATATGAGCCAAGTCAGACAGGTTTACCATAGCCTCATCCCTTGTTTGTTGAAGTAACTGCTGAGATGGACGCTGCAGGATGCAAGTGGAAAGGTGAAGGGTGGAGTCATCAACGTATGAGTCAATTGGGTTAGATGTACAGCTCAGAAGGTCATTAATTAATTAATGGAAGAGAGTTGGTGATAGGACACAGCCCTGAGGAACACCACTATTGATAGCTCTATGAGAAGAACAGTGGCTGTTTATAACAGCAGTTATAGAACAACCAACCAGAAAGGAAGCTAGAGATGAAGGCACAGATAGAAGGATAGAAGCCGTAAGGGGGTAGTTTGGAAATTAAAGATTTATGTCAGATTCGATCGAAAGCCTTTAAGATGCCAAGTGCAATGGCAAAGCTTTCGTCAAAGTCCCAAACGGAGGATGACCAAAGGTAGGTGAGAAGATCAGCAGTGGAGCGTCCCTGGCAGAACCCATACCGACGATCAGGAAGAAGGTTGTACTGGGAAAGATGCTCTAATTTATTCATTTATGTTTTGTTAAGAACAGGCTCGAAATTTTTTGAAACACTGGATGTTAAAGCAATTGGGCGCTAGTTAGAGGGCTGGGAATGGTCACTCTTCTTTGGGACAGGTTGAATGAGAGCAAACTTCCAGCAAGAAGTAAAGGTGCAAGTTGATAGACAAAGACGAAAGAGTTTACCTGTACAGGGAGTAAGCACAGAAGCACAGTTCTTGAGGACAACAGGAGGGACCCCATCAGGCCCATATGCCTTGTTAGTACTGAGGCCAGTGATGACAGAAATTACATCAACTGAAGAAATTTTAATGGCAGCAATGATGGAAGTGGGGGGGGGGGGAAGAAGAGATGGAGGGACAGCACCAGAACCGTCTAAGGTGGAACTGGAGGAGAAGTCTGAGGAAAGAGATCTGCTTTATCAGTAGAAGAAATAGGAGCCACCAGAGTAGAAAAGAGGAGGAAAGAATGATGAGGCAAAGTTGTTAGAGAGGTTTTTGGTAAGTTGCCAGAAGGAGCGGGAAAAATTCCGAGTTGGAGAGTTCAGAGCATTTAGTACGGATGAAATTATTTTTGACAGGGCGAAGAACAGACTTACTTGTAGCATGATTCCAAGCAGAAATATAAAAAAGATGAAATTCAGGGATGGGTTGGCTCTGGTACCTTTTGTAACCTTTTCCTTGTTGTGGAAAACATTAAAACATGCGTGATTAAAACAAGGATTTTTCTCGCATTAGTCAAAGGATTTGAGAAAGGAATGTATGGTTCCATGTCGAGAGAATAACCTCCGTAATGGACATGGCACACTCAGATGGCTCTCGGCCATGGAAGCAATAGCCATTCCAGGGGAAATCAAAGAAGTACTGCCTGAGGGCCTTCCACTCAGCAACTCCAAAGTGCCACAACCGACGTTTCTTTTGAGGGTCCACAGACCATACTGGAGCAATAGGTCAGCTTAAGGTAATAAGGTTTTGATCAGAGGAGCCAAATGGAGAGGAAAGATTAACAGCGTAAGCAGAAGGATTAGTTGTAAGAAAGAGGCCAAGTATGTTGGAACTCTCACCAAGGTGGTCATGAATACGGGTGGGGTGCTGTACAAGCTGCTCTACTCGTAGGTCATTAAGGATAGAAAAGATGAAGGCTTGTTCTGCAGGTGGATCAGTGAAAGGAGAGGAGAGCCAAAGGTAGTGGTGAACATTGAAATCTCGTAGAATGGAGATTTCAGAGAAAGGAGATATGGATAGGATGTGTTTCATCCGTAGAAGTGAGATAGTCGAATAATTTTTCATAGTCAGTAGAATTAGGGGATAAGTAAACAGCACAGATACATATGGTCAGAAAACGACAGGAAAGCCGAAGCCAGAGAGTAGAGAATTCAGAAGAATCAAGTTCAGGAACACGAGAGCAGGATAAGTCGTTGCGTACATATACACAACAGCCACCTTTGGCTTTAAAATGAATCTAGAGAAAGTAGGAGGATACAGAGAAGGGTTTGCTATCAGTTGTCTCAGGCAGCTGATTCTCAGTTAGGAAGAGAAGGTGGTGTTTAGAGGAGGAGAGGTGGTGCTCAACAGAGAGAAAATTAGAGGAAAGGCTGCGAATGTTGCAGAAATGAAGAAGTGAGTCAGACAATGGTTCCATGCATCTCTGTGGGTCGTCACCGGGAGAAGAGCGAATGGTGGGGGCTTTTATTGTCCCCCCCGTGGGGACTTCGAGACTTGGTTAAACGACGCCATTTTGGTTGAATTTTGAATAGGAAGTGTAGTATGCAATGTGCAAGTAGTTTGACAGAGAAACTTGTATTCGAAAGTATGCTGGCCTACTCTCAGTGTTACTAAAACACTGAAAAAGTTCACCAAAGGGGGATGGTCAGGAACCAGTCTCGAGGGCTGATGAAACGGGAACTCCAGCTCTCCCAGTCACCAGCTTTCCAGCCACCTTGGGAGTACCGCCCTGGTCAACTGGTGCTACAGTCTACTCCCTGAAAGGAGCTTTACCAATAATCAAGCTAATTTACTAAAGGTGGTAAGTCTGATAAGGAAGTGGAGGAAGAGACATGAGATAATATTTTGGTGATAATTCTACGAACGTAAATGGTGTCTAGGATGCCGGACGATCTACTGGGTTAAGGCGTTCCAACCGGATAAGACGCATAAAGACTTAAGGTACATCCATGGGGTTGCTGGGGTTTATTTGTCACACAGTACCAATGAGGGAAGAGCGAATGATTATTTCTTCCTAAACCAGGTATCTTATTCTCTCCTACCCCCGCCCCAGCTGCTTGTGGGGCAAAGTTGCAGAGATGAGATACCTGAGGAGGTCATGGATGGTCAAAGAAACTAGTGTACTGTACCCATGACCATTCTAACATGGAAGTGAGTCATAAATAATGCTAGAAGGAAAGAAATACGACAAAGAACGGCAGAGATGGCACCCAGAGGAGTGAATGCAGATCTATCTTGAGAGGTGTGTGAACAAATGAAAGAGTTTGTTTGCAGCGTAGAGTGGAGGTAATATTAATAGGTGTAGTTAAGGGGAATATAATGATGTCAGTAAAAGAGCGCTTGGGAAGCTGAAAGTTAACGTGGAAAGAACATACATAGAAATCAATGCAAAAGTGAAATTTATTATAAGAGTTACCAGAAGACTACGGACAAGGTTGTTTGGACTGGCGGGTGGTAATGGAGAGAACAGAGGAAATGGAGATGAGTGGTGATGGAGAGAAATGAGGAAGTGGAGATGAGTGGTAATGGAGAAAGCTGAGGAAGTGGAGATGAGTGGTGATGGAGATATCTAAGGAAGAAGAGACGAGTAGAGATGAAGAGACCTAAGGGAGTGGAAATGGGTGGTAATGAAAAGAGCTGAGAAAGTGAAATGGAATGGATATTGAGAACGAGAAGTGTTTCCTTCGCAGCTAAGTTGAACGAACTCTGTGATTAGGAGGCTGACAACAGACATACCAGCTGACAGATGGAACAGACAGATAGATATGTAGATAGATGGATGGACGGCTAGACAGATGGATGGATGGATGGATGCATACACAGAAAGAAAAACACAGATCAGCAGGTAGAGGAGTACTGATTTTTTTTTTTTTACTATGTATGTGTATGAACTTTCAGAAGCCAGTAAAAGAAACAGTGACTGCTGGGAAAACCGTGTCCCAAGAAATACTACTCTCGCGGTGTGATAGTAATAATCTGAATGAGAATTAATGACAGCAAAGGAATGCTGTAGTCAACATGCCTCAGAGCAGAAGTTTGTGGAGAGTTACATAAATCTGACTAAAACCGAATCGTGTCAAACGAAGCAAGAGAAAATATCCCCAAACCAACCAGAACCGAACACCCAAATGAATGACTGGGGTCTGTAATCATCTTTTAGTTTACTTCTTTTTCCTGCTTTCTTCTCGCTGCTGTCGTTTAATTCCTTTCTCTCACCTCATCTCTGTGTATCTCTTCCTTTCTCTTCTTACCCTCTTCCTTTCCAGTCCGTCTTCTTTCTTTCCTTGCTGTTTCTTTCTTTCCTGTTTGCGCCTTCCTTTCCCGCTTATATCTTCTTTTCTTTCCTTACTCTCTCCGTTTACTATTTGTTTCTTTCCATCCTTCCTTATTATTTCTTCCTTTCATGTCTTTTCCTTACCTTCTTTACCAGTCTTCCTTTCCGATCTGCCTCTTCCTCTCCTTCTGTACTCTTTGTTCCTCTCTGTTTGTCCCTTCCTTCCCTTCCTTACTTTCTTCCTTTCTTTTCTATCATTTCATTTCCTTCCCCACTCCTCCTTCGTAACCATCATCCCCCCCGCTTCCTCTTCCTACGTAACCTCTCTCCTTGACGGCCATTTCGGTGATTTCATTTACCTCCCCAGCCGAAAGAGAGCCATGGGACCGAAGCCGAACTCCCCACAATCGGATCGACAACTCCTGGCGGGCTTTTAGTGAATGACGGACGCGGCTTAGCCTTTTACCAAGACTGTCCCCCTGTAATGATGTGATGCGGGGGAGGGATGGGGATGGTATAGGGTGGGAAATTATGGAAGGGGAGGATGGAGAAAGACTGGTTTGACAAAGGTTGGGGATTGAGAGAGGAGGGCATGAGAACGAGAGCTGAATAGGGTGTATCGGAGCGACAGATTAAGAGATAAGAGGGATAGGGATAGGAGGGCGTGAGTGATGTGGTGGGACGGCGATGACAAGAAATGAGAGATCATGAGAGGAAGAGGAAGAAAGAAGGGATGGGAAGCTGTGACGAGGGATGGGGAGGGACGGGTTATGATTGGGAATGGTAGATATGAAAATGAAAGGATAAGGAGGATAGGGATGGCGATGGGTGGGTGTGGGTGAGGGATGGGGATTATGAAAGGATGGAAAGGAAAGGGAGTGAAGGAAAACATGGGGCCTAACTTCCCACAGTTCAAACATCACATCCTGGCAGGCTTTTAGTGAATGACGGACGCGGCTTGGGCTTTTACCAGCACTAACCCTCTGTGATGACGTGAGGTGGGGAAGGAAGGGATGGGGATGATGAGGGATTGGGACTGTGGGAGAAAGAAGAGGAGAGATAGGAATAGGGAGGGACGGGAATTACAAAATTTTGAGGGTAATGAGAAGAACGGATGGGAAAGACAGAAAAATGGCGATGAGGAGGTGAGGGTGAGGGATAGGATCACAGTTAGGATGGTTGCGCATTAGAAGGTGTGAGGATGGCTCGGGAGGGCTGGGGATGGACAAGAATGAGTCCCTCTGTATTAATATGAGTCCAGGCAGGGATGGGAGAGGGATGATAGTGAATGGGGGATTGTGGGAGGAAGGAGAAAATGGGATGGGTGGGTATGAGGAGTGATGGAGAAGACAAGCAATGGGAGGTTATGGGAAGAGCGGATGATCCTGAAACAGATAGGGGAATGGGTGAGCGCAGGGAGGGATGGGGAGGGATGGAGAAGGACATGAAAAGGAGACAGAGGATGGGGTTTATAAGAGAGAGGAATAAGGAGGGAGGAACGGAGTAATGAAACGAGGAAGAACAAGAGAAAGAAAAAAGTCAAAGGAGGATAAAAGAACGAAAGATGGGTGTACAAATTAAAAGATAGGGAGTAAGGGCAACTACGTGATGAAAGGAGGAAGAACAAAAGGAAGAAAATTTGAAAGATTATTTAAAAAAAGTAAAGACGGGCGTGCAGTGAGGGGGAAACAGGAAAATAGTGACAGAATATAAAAGATATGTTTGGAAAAATATATACGATAAGAAGAAACGAACTACGTGATGAAAGGGGGAAGAAGAAGTGGAAGAAAAAGTCAATAATGGTATCTGTCAAAGAAAGCAATGGTGTTGAGGAAAAAATGGAATTGATGGAGGGTTGGGATGTTTGGAAGAGGAGGGGTGATGAGGATTGAAAGATGCACTGGAACAGTGAGAGATGATGTGATTTGTTGGAAGATGGGAGACGTAGAAGGAATGAGGGAAGGATGAGATTGTGGAAGCAGGAGGGATGAGGTAGTTAAGCTGAGTTACAAATACCTTACTCTCCCAACGTGAAAATATGGTGGAAATACGGTCATAAACCGTAGAGGAAAAATATTGGAAACATCACCTTACAAGTAAGAAATACTGTATGCACAAGTGGCAGAAAGTAGTAATACTGTAAAATGGCTCATAGACTAATAAATCAGAAAAACATATTCTGTTAAACATACGTTTTCTCAAGTCTGCACTGCAAAAAGTTTCCCCAAAATTAAATGAGATCGTCTAGGGATAGCAAGAACAAAATATAAAATATATCATCGTGGTGAATGAGTTAATGTAAAATTTCTTTGAATGTGAGTTTCATAACTATATAACATGTTTCAGAGGTGGTGTAACTAATCATTTATGCACTAGTATGATTGTTTCTTTGCTACTGTAGGTGTAATTGCTATTATTAAATCAGAGCATTCTACTCTATTGTTTCACTGCATAATTACATTCTGGGAGTACTTCTTTGGTTTTGTGAAGCATGATCCACACACTTTTTGACACAAGAAACTACTTTTACTTTTATCTTTATTTTTTACTTATTTCATATTTAGATTATCTAAAAAAAAAAAAAATCCAGCGTATAACGCTTGATATCTTTAAATGTTAGTACCTCATTACTTTCAGACGATTTTGTTCATCTTAGGGGAGAATTTTCGAACTGGAGGAGCTAGGTAGCCTCGATTAATATCTTCACTACTTGAGATCCTTCTTATTTAACTTGTACAAATTCGTCTGGAGGTACTAAGAATAAGCTACAGAAGGCGAACTGTGACTTAAGGGGTTGAATGAGATGTATTATCGGGAAGGACAGCATGAAGGGGGGGAGGGAAGCAGGACACATGGATGATGGGAAGACAGAGATGGAGTGAGGAATAAAAGGAAGCTGCACACTGTGCAAGGAAAGATGGGAGGCTGGAGAGAAGAGAAGAGAAGAAAAGAAAGATGGGAAAGTAGAGTGGAGGAGAAAGTATGAGGAACAGGAGTGAGCAAGGTTTACAGAAACAAAAGAGAAAGAGAAGGAAGGTAGTGAAGATAATAGTAACAAGCAAAGTTGTTTTGATTTAAATAAAATGATTTAAATCACTTGATCTAAATCGATTTAAATCAGAGTGAAAAAATAATGATTTTAATCAAAATGGATTTTTAAAAATAAGTACAGTCAGAAGGAAGAAGATAGAGAATGTGATCTATGTGTATCGTACAGATGCATCAAGTCTAGTTGTCCTGTACTGTTCTTGTGCCGATCCTGTATCAAGTCAGGTACCAGTGAATCACTACCTTCTGTTACAAGGCAAATTTTCAAAAATTAAAACAAAGGAAAGAAAGCTCTTTTGTTGATATTAACAATAAATGTGATTGAATACATAGTTGACATGAGCTCAACTCTTCTTGAAATACACAGTAACATGACTGACTAATGATTGTGATCCAAATTTGACAAAATATAAAAGACAAGTTGGCAACTTTCATCAGTATCTGACACACAGTGATGCAGCAGCAGGAGTAACCTCCCTCACACCAAAGAGTGCCAGCCTGTGATGCATTTGCTTACTCCCACTTCCCAGTTACATTATTATTTTGTAAGTTATAAGTTTGTTTATTTGAACTCTGATATATAATCATCCCTAGTGGACGCATTGCAGCAAGTGTGAGGGGGGAAAAAATCGGTATGGTATTCTTTTGATAGAATTCCCAAAATTAATACCAAAATATGGTTTCACTTACCACTGGCAAAGGTTTAGTACAAGAAAATGTCTTCACAGAGGTGAAAAAAAATCTATTAAAATAATAAAAATCCGATTTAGATAAAAAACTCATTTTTTTTTCAACCCTGGTAACAAGAGAGGGAAAATATACAAGAAACAGGGAAATCAGTAAGAGAAAGAAATAAACGAAAAGAGCGAAGTGGTGAAGGGAGAGGAAGAAAGAAGGAAGAAACAATTGAATCTCATTTAACTTCTTTCCATATTCTTTATCCTCTCTCTCTCTCTCTCTCTTTCATCTTGTATTTCTTTTTGAGAGAGAGAGAGAGAGAGGGGGGGGATAATAGATTCATCGACTTACTTTAAACAATTTCTTAAAACTAATTACTTATCACCCACGAAGAAAATGATCAAACTTTGAACGACGTGAACCGAGTAATATTGTGCAGCCGAGCGGGTTTGAATTTTACACTTCTCCAACCTGAGAATGTATTTTACTGCATATTACGGTTTTTCCATCCTCGGAACATTTCGACCGGTAGGAAAAAATTTCCAAACTGGTGGGGTTAGATGTAGCCTTAATCAACTCCTTTCGTGCTGTTTAATAAAACTGTTGAATAAAATCGGCTGGTGTTGGTGTGATCATAATAAAAATGAATGTCATCAGAGCGACGGGGATAAAACTGTTCTTATATTTTATCCCTCCTCTTCTCTATTGTGCCCTTTCCGTTACCTTCGTTTATTTTTGCTGTCTCCTCCATTCTTTTGAGTCTTGTATTTAATTACATCTCCTCTTTGTCTTTTACCAGCACTGCAAGAGGCAAGGCATATGAGAGAGGTGCGTTCCTATTTTCTTGTTGTTACTGCTGTAGTTCTTGTTTTCGAAGGAACTTTACATTAAACCACCATCCTGCTCATTTCAGCTAATCTACACTCACCAGTTTTACAGGGTGTATTTACTCCGTCTGCCCCACCACCAACCCAGCCTATCCTGCATACTCCTCTCCATCCATCTCAGCATTATTCTACACCTCCACATTGAAACATCTAAGAGAAATATTGTGACTTATATCTTCCCGCCACTAACACCCACACTAATAAAAAACACATCTTCATGGGTTGTACTCATCTCACCCCCCTACCACCCATGATTATCTCAACTTATATTTCCAGTCGTTGCCGACCACCTCACCCCCCTCTTCTCTCTCTCTCTCTCTCTCTCTCTCTCTCTCTCTCTCACACACACACACACACACACACACACACACACACACACAGACACACTCTTGACCTACACCTTACCAGTTTACTCCCATTTTCACGGAGTATACTTCCTCCAGCATGTTCCAGTACTCACAACATACCCAGCACATCCCGCTCACTCCTTTCCATCCACTCCACCCATTTTTACTCTGATGTGATGAACACCCATATTTGGTCTGATGTGGTGAACATTGTTAAAATATATGGCCTTGATTACAAGCCCACCTACTGTATCACTACCCATACCTCCAAGGTGCCTCATCATCCACCAGTCATTCTAGCTTATCCTGTCCACTCCATTTATCTCCGTTCATCCACCCTTGTCCTGAAAAACCTGAACCAACACATCTTCAAAACCTCTGCATCCATGAGAGTCATAAAAACTGGAGCGTCATTGGGGCCAGCGCTAAAGGCTTTCGCAATGAGATATTTGGGGTTTCCACTTCTAGACGTTCTTGGCAAGGTACTGATTGCTTTAGGGATGCTTGTTGGGGCCTTTCCCCTTGTTGTACCTTCTTCGGTTAAGTGTAACCGATTGAGAGGGAACCAGGAGGGTCTTATTCTCTTGCAACTCTGACAGGAATCCTGTGTCAGCAGCTAGTCTGACAGGTTGCTCCAGCAGCAGGGGATGAATCAAAGGACTGTGGGAGTAGAACGGAGGGTATTCTCCACTGGCAGGAAGTCTGATGACGTCTGCTTGCCCAGTCCCTGTCATGCCTTATAAGAAGGCCAAGGCAGACATTCCCCATTTCGTGTTAACACTTGTATTCGCTATTTTTACCTATCTCCATTTCATTTTATTCTCATCTGGCTTTACCTTCTCCATTCCTTTCTTCTGTTTTCCACCTCCTTGTACTTTTTTTTTGTCCCTCTCATTTTTCCTTTACAGTTTCTTCACTCTTACCCTCTTCTGTTACCTTACCATATCTTCGCCCTTCCATCATCCTTCCATTTCCTCCCTTCCATCTCTGTGTAACCTTTTCATCACATCTCCCCCTTTTTCTTACTTCCACTTCTTCGTATCTCTTCTTTCTTTACCTTCTTTTTTTCACTTTTTCCCTCTCCTTTCCATCTTCTTTCCATTTCTTCCTCTTTTCCTTTCCTTCTCATCTCCCTTTACTATCCTCTTACCATTTCTTCCCATCTATTTCCTCTTACCCTCTCTATCTCTTCTCTCTTCAATTCCTTCTCCCCCCCCCATTAAACTTTGGGTTAATCTCCGTTAACATTGCCATTCCGATTCCACCAACTCTTACATCCCGCGAAGACCTCCCCATCTAAAAACCATTGACCATCAGAGCGCAATCAGGAGAGAATTTTAAGACCTCCTGATTTGCATTGATGAAACCCGCAGCACAAACTCCCCCCAGGGACTTATTTACAGTTTAGTTTAAGATGGAGAAACCTGCCTTGCTTCCTGGCCAAGTTGGGGGGGCTGGAGGATGGAAAAATGAACCTACGAGGTTCGAGTTCTTAGGTTCAAAGTCAAGAGGCGCCTGAGGTAGGTTCTTTTTGCCCTGATTTTCCCGCCACTGTTCGGCCCCTCTCGTGTTTCTCTCCGTCTATCTTTCACACAGAGGAGGGGGAAGGAGGGAGCGAGGGAGGGACTAATGGAGACAAGGTGGGAGGGCGGATGGTAATAATGCAGCAGGAGGGAAATGCTCAAATTATTTTCCCTCTTATTTAGGTGAGATTCTCTTTTGGCCCCCAGCAAGTCTTGTATTTACGTAAAGAAGAACTTTTATTGGCTGGGTGAAATATCTTTATTCCCTTTGGTTCGCTCAGCACCGAATTCTGGCGAGTTTAGTTTATAATGGGTTCTCAAACAAAGCTTATGATTCTTTAAGTCCTGCTGGATAGTCATGATTTACTATGGGTATTAATGATTTTTATATACTATTCAATTTAATTTTTGCGCTATCAACTGTCAATAGACAATAATCGCCGACCGAACAAATGTTGGCTACTGAATACTACTCCTACCTTTGCTATGGAAGTGATGTAGGAGAAAATTTTCCGCAATTTATAACCAAAATAATGTTTCATTGTCCATCAGCGTCCAAGTATCCCCAAACGCATGTCATTAGTCAAACGAAAGTCCATATGAAATTTCGCCTTGATATGTAGTAGGCATAAAGCTCTCTCTCTCTCTCTCTCTCTCTCTCTCTCTCTCTCTCTCTCTCTCTCGCGCACACACACACACACACACACACACACACACACACACACACACACACACACACACACACAAACTCGCGACTCAGAATCCAAACTAATAAACAGATGGTTGATGTTTGAGCAACAGAAAACAAAATGAACGCATGTCATCTCAAAATGTGACAACACTTTGGCCTCTTACACACAACTTATTCTCACTCATGCCGGTCTTGCATCATATAGCATAATGACAGAAAATACAGCAGGTGAATACGGACAAGTGGAATTACTTCAGCAGTTATACGAGACAAATTCACATACAGTTCATGCCAGACAATCAGTTCACGTTTTCCGCAGCTCGAGCACGTAATTTTTACTGCCGCACCCAAGGAGGAAAGGGGAAGGGACCAAACCCAGTGTGTCTCCCTAACTGTCTGTCATTCACTCACTCCACTGGATCACTGCACCATTTTGAAGTATGATGTCCAAGCCTTATATGTGTGTGTACTGAGAGGTGGGAAGTGTGTGTGTGTGTGGGGGGGGACAACTGATGGTGTGTCCAGTGTGCGTCTGAAGCCTGTCTGTGGTGTGTACCTGAGTCGTGCCGGAACAGTCGTAAACATAGCAGAGTGATGGAGATGAACACCGAGCAAGTTAGCTGTACTGAAACGGCCTGTGAACCAGAAGTATCAGTGATGTGCTTAACCAATCGATATTTTTATATTTATTTCGCCCGAGTACTTCAGGGGTGGGTGCAACTAGCAAAGGTGTCCTTTGTCTTGCCATATTCTTATCGCTACCTGACCATTATATACAATTTATAACAGACTTTATGAACCGAAAAGTTAGATATAGGCTTTATCAATCATTCACAAGCAGAGGAATCTCCCAAGTCAAATAAAATCGTCTGTAGATAGCAAGAGTGAAATAAAATAAGGTTCTGGGTAGGGGTACATCATCTTTCTGGACCGCACTGTCGTGGGCTGAGAAAATTTCTGGCACTCTCCTTTAACAACTGGGTTAGGGTATTACACCTTAATAATCTCTAGCACGGTGTTAATGTCTTTTAGAATCAACTAGCAGGGGTACACGGCGTTGCCGGGCCAAAAAGGCGAACTCTCTAATCCTATTTCAATCTTTCTTTCTACTCCAGAATGACTATGTACCTCTTCTGCTTTAGAAGAGGGATTATAAGAGGTCCAGGAACATTCTATTTCAGCTTTCGCAGACTAACGCACAGTATTTATGCGCACTTGTTTACTATTACCGGTGGCCTCAAATGACCTTGGAGGTTAACCTCACATAGCCTATGTCCAAACTGGAGGCCATAGACTGAGGAAAGGGTAAAGGGGCTACACCCTTCCCTCAGACGGAGGGAGGGAGAGGGGTCACATAGGCTACACTGTGACCTTTGTGACCCCTCTCCCTCCCTCTGTCCTTTCCCTAATCTTTGATTGACGTGTAGTTTAATCGTACCTTTTAGAGGGCCCGGCAAATACAGCAAACGCTGTTATAGTTTTGTTTGCTGTCGCCAGATGATTGAATTTAAGAGAAACCCAGCCCACTCAATGGATTAAACTGCTGTGGTCAAGCGGAATCAGGTCAGTTCGTCAGGTCCGATCAAAAGGTCAGAAGGTGCGCCTCGTAAGCCTTCAGGCAAACAGTCCTGAAATTCTTATGAAGTTTGAAAACAGTGAGGCAATGAAATCGAGGAGGGATGGGGGAAGGGGGAGACGAGGGAAGGGAAGGAGGGAGAAAGAGGGACGGTAGGGGAAGGAAGAGAGAGAGGAAGGAGGGGAAAGAAGAGAGAGGGGAGGTAGAGGAAAGAAGAGAGGGGGGAGGGAGGGGAAGAAGGAGAAAAAAGGGTGAGAAATGAAGGAAGAACGAAAAGAACGTAATGATAGGAAAAAGGGCATGGATAAGATTGACAATGAACAGAGGGAACAAAAACTTAATGAATGAAGGGAAAGTATACGACAGAAGGGAAGAAATGGGGTTAGGTCTATGTATGCGTGGGGGGGGGAGAGAGAGAGAGAGAGAGAGAGAGAGAGAGAGAGAGAGAGAGAGAGAGAGAGAGAGAGAGAGAGAGAGAGAGAGAGAGAGAGGATAGGGAGCGAAGAAGTCTGGGAATAAACGACATGAGAAGAAAAGAGAAAAAGAGACGGAGCGAATGTGAGAGAAGAGAGATGAGTGGGAGGGTGAGAGGGAGGCTGGAGAGGAAGAGGGGGAGATAAATTACTTCTTGGACTTGAACACAGACAGTTAAGTATTTCAGGCTATATGATATTTATCCAGTTGTTTATAAAAATGCACCACCATATATATATATATATAT
>JAGKTI010000476.1:0-17827 GCA_018397915.1 Birgus latro
TCTCTCTCTCTCTCTCTCTCTCTCTCTCTCTCTCTCTGTACCATCTCACAAGCTAGCCCGTCCAACCCCAACCCGTTCCTTCTACTCTTTCTCTTTCCTATCCACTTCTAATTCCCCTTTTCTTCATCGAATTCTACCATGGCCATAAAAGCACACCCATTCCACTCCCACCTCTCTTTTTTCAACCTTATTTAACGTTCTTTTCTTCCTCTTAACCTCCTGACCCCTTGCATGTTGCCCAAATTTAGGCTTCGAATTCCTTTATCCACGAACACACCCAACTCTCCTTTTTTCAGACCGATCGTAAATATTTTCTAAATATTTTACTCACTTCTCCATTTGGTGCTGGGGAGAGACGCCTTCATGTGTTGGCATCGATATATCTGGGCAGGTGTACTACTTGGTTATAAAAACGTCCGTCAACTCTCTCCCTTCAGAAGGTGGATGGTGAACAGCTGGAGACGAGCAACTTTAGCCTGCAGTCCAACGGGTTCACATTTCAGTTTTCAGTTGAGCCTGGAGCTACAGTTATTACTCCTCCTCCTCCTCTTCCTCCTCCTCTTCCTCTTCCTCCTACTCCTACTACTACTGTTTCTACCACTGCTTCTTCTCCATTTACCCTTTCAGTGCAAAAATGTATTTTTAATATTACTGTTACTTCTACCAAAGGAGTTTCCTTAGCTTAGGGGAAACGGATTATAGTAAAGAAGTTAATGGACGCTGTATAAAAAATCTTTACTTACAAAACCCTCTCCTAAGCTGAATAAAATCACCCGATGGCAGAAAGTTTAAAGCCATAAATACGTTATAGGATTACATATCAATATCTACAAACTCGGTAGAACTGGATCTTAGCGAAGGTTGCCATTAACAGTTTCGGTATGTCCGGCAATTAGCGCCTGGTGGTCTAGTGGTCTGAATGCCCCAGATGGAGTGACGGCCTTGAATAAGTTCGATATGCTATAAATGACTGGAGGTTTTTCGCTTATTCAGTGCCATCAGGGGAAGCAGGTGTGTCATCTACCATTAATATACTGGACTTTGGTAGCCTATCCTTGGGCCTCTACACCTCTCTAGGAATAATGGAATTGGTGGTTCATACTTCTATGTCTGGTAATTCGGAATAACCACAAAACTAATCAGGCTAATGCTGTTTTGTTTTCCATTCATGAGTTGCATAAAAGAAGATAATATACAGTTAAAGATATAAAGCATAAAACTAAGGCAATAATTCCATACTCAACTTCTTGTAATAAATGTCATCTTATCATTAAGAGATATGTGATGGGCAAAACACTGAATTCTTTTTCCTTCAGCTAACTAAGACAGGTAGGAGTACACACAACCAATAGAAGTTTTCCCTCAAATTCACTGACTATGAACTGCAGTAACAAAACTATCTATCTATCTAATTATCGCCAGGCTCCTTAATCGCACAAGGGGCGGCCACAAACAAATCGCCTCCATATCCCCTTGTCCCTGCCATTTCGCTGCTCTCCCCCCAAATTACACCCCCCCCCCCTCTCATATACCTCTCTACTCCAACCCTCCATCTCATCCTCGGTCTGTACCCACCCCACTCCTCCCTTCCCCTACCTCACTCACAAAACAATAACAAAACTATGCCATAATAACAGATTCTCAAACATTGCAGGAACCGTATTATTAAGGAAATTCACACGGCCAAGCTGAATATCTGATGTCAGCCAGGCCAAAGTTCCAGGGAAATGGTGAATAATCAAATCTTCAAGAAATTAGAATGGGTGAAAGTGAATCCACAAGGTGTCATGTTCCGATGGCCAGATAGCCTATTTCAAACTTGTGAGAGCTTTTGAGTATAATGCTTCTCACAGAATGCTTAAAGTCGATTATGCCTATCTGGATTAAAGAAGGTTACAGTCAAATTTTGGTCGTACAAGCGACAGCTCAGAGTGCAAAACCAACAAGCCTTCACATCCGGTCAAACGACACTTAACGAGTATTCAAGTCTAAATTTGCGGCGACCCTGGTTACTATGCAGTGATTATGTCAAGGCAGAACCAACAGGAACCCTTTATGCAAAGCCTCATGCTTAGATACACGAATCTCAGAATACAGATTTCACTTGTGTGAGAAAATTGTTCTTAATCTTATATGGCCTAGCTGTGGGGGAAAAAAAATGCAGTAATTTCACTTTTAGCGTTTCTCTTCCCTGCTTGTTCAATTACAATCGCTTATATATTTCTCATGCTATGTATATATCGCTGGGGATATAAGAAAAATAATAATACCCACGTATTCCTCCAGTACAGAATAAACGAATAAAGGTGGAGGGAGTGAGGACTGGAAATCCACTTCTTTGTATTGGCATAAGAATATAGTGACCCCACCGCCCATCATCTGTGTTGCAATCTATCTTTTACTTTCTACAAAACATGAAAATTTGGGCTACATTAGGTAATTCTTTTATCTTCTGATGTTGGCCTCAAGGGGATTTATTAGAACAGCAACTTGGATTTCCCCACTCTCATTGTATGAGAAGTTTGGTTAGGATGATGACGGAAAATAATAATAGCTATTATTAGTATTATTAATTTTTATTAGTATCATTATTAGTATTATTATTCCTGTAGCTGAATCATGAGAATACCTGATTTAATACTGCTGGTGTGAATTGGTGGCGGACCGCCAATATTATAGCCTGCGTATTCCCTTGATAAAAATTGGTCTCTTGCAAAATCCTACATTAGGGTAATTAGAGAAGAATTCTGATAGCATTTCCTACAGTCTATCTTGCCTGTTTCTCCCTTTGGAATTACCTTTATCCTCTCCAGCAGCCGCTTCTCAACTATCTGTTTCAGTCTGTGCTCCAATATAGTACTTAATTAGTTGTACAGTGTGATATTCGTCCTCCTTGTTCCTACACATACTCTAACTAGAAAGTACTCAGAGAGCGCATGCCTCCGCCAATGCCACCGCAGGATCCGGATCCGCCCTAAAATTTAATCAATTCTTTCTTGACCCATGGTTCACCCATCCACAAATTTCACTGAAATTCACTGAGAACTTTTGGAGAGATCGTCTGGACAAACAGACAGACAGACAAACGTAGGTGATTACATAACCTTGGCGGAGGTAACTAAAGCCACTTTCTATGATAAAACCACATCTTTCAAACAACTTTACATTCTCAGTATATATATACTCCTATCCAACTCTCAACAGCCACTTCCAGCCACACCATGTCCCACTTCCTTCGCCTAATCTAACCTAACAACCTAACCTAACCTTCTAACCTCCTTTACTTCTCAATTTCTTTTCATATCCAACTTTCAACTGCCACTCTCAGCCATATCGCGCCCCCACTTCCTTGGCCTGACGAACTTTGTATTTTCATCTCAGTTCTGTACGTTTCATATATGTTTTTTTTTTATCTGGCAGTGTTTCCCACAGTACTTCCTCCCTTCCCTACTCTCAGAACATAACTTTTCATTGTTCTTCTAGCCAATTCTCAGTTGTATGGCACCTCCAGAACAGTTCTCATTTTTCTTCCTCATTGTCAACCCTATCCTTATATCTTACCGTCGTATTATCATATCTGTGTGCGTCAATGTGTTATCAAGCCCCTATCTCATAATGCTCATTTATGGACCATCCGTAACTGTTGGATTTAATCAGCCTGCATCCCACATTACAGAGTACAGTCAGCAGTGATACAGACGGTCAGGCACGTTCTGTCATTAAATGCCTCAGAAATAACAATCAATTACTGGCGTTTGTTCACACCTGCAGGGTTCTAATAACACTCTCCTTAGCCTCTCCCATTAGCTATATACAGTATATCTGAACACTAATTATACTCGATGACACTTTTCTAGTTTTTCACTCTAACTTCATTTTTTTTTTTTTTTAGTTTCATCACGGACTCCATCACTATATGGACTCTTCCATAAGCTGAAGAAGTAATCATGTTTGACGGATTGCTTATAACCTTACTTGCAGACATGTACAACCATAAACATCCCACAGATTTTTCCATCAAGGCAGTCCATATCTAGACACGATTATAAACAGGTGTTCTTCTCGTTTCTTTTCCTTTTTTTTTTTTTTTTTAGGGGGATGAGGTATTCATTTTCATCAACATACAGCAAAATAAGGGCTTTATGGATGGGTCTTCTTTTTTAGGATACCAGTGTCTTCAGTCTATTTTGTGTGAAAGACGAAATATGCTAAATTATATTTCTTACTCTCATTTGAAACATAGAACGAAGAGTTTACAATCCGACACAGTATGCTCAGCTTCAACAATGTGTACCTTCAGCCACTCACAACTTCTAAAGGTACTGTAATATGAGAAAAGACGTTGTTCAGATTCCGTTCCATAGTACCAATAAGACACGACAGAGATTTTCCAAACTGCACCACTACTAATTTCACTCCAACGGATCTATTTATTCATTCGTATAATCTCACTCAACATTACGTATATAACCTCACGTCCTCAACTTCGCTTTTTCAACCTCACTCCCACAGACACACTCCCACAATCACACTCCCTCAACCACACTCAAACAATCACACTCCCACAATCACACTCTCTCATCCACATTTCGACTATCACATTCCTCAGACAATCACAGTCCCACAATCACACTCTCACATCCACATTTCGACTACCACACTCCTCAGACAACCACAATCCCACAATCACACTCTCTCATCCACATTTCGACAAACACACTCCTCAATCACATTCCCACAGCCATACCTCATTAACCTCATTCCTTCACCCCTACTCCCCCCATCTACAATCCCACAACAACGCACTTACAATAACACTCCCACAAACAAAACTTCCATAGTCACACACCATCAGCCACACTCTCACAACTTCATTCTTACAGTCTCTCTCTCTCTCTCTCTCTCTCTCTCTCTCTCTCTCTCTCTCTCTCTCTCTCTCCAGGCCACCAAATCCCCGAGATGCCTGTGTCTGGTTGGCTAAAACTGCCGTCCGTCTTGAGTGTGAGGTCTTGCCATTCCAGATCTCCTTATGCAGAGCTTGACTTGGCCGTATGGATGGTAGGGGAAGGGAGGTGTACGAGGAGAGGAAATATGTGAGAAGAGAAGAGGGCGAGCAAGAGGAGGAGAAGAAAGGGAAAAAAGGAGGAAGAGGAGATAAGAAGAGGAAAAGAAGAAGAGAAGAGGAGGAGGAGAAGGGAGAAAAGAGGAGCAGAGAAGTGATGAGAACATTTTCCAGCAGAAGTTACTCGATCTCATGAGAGAGAGAGAGAAAGACATCGGACAAAATGCGGCCGGCACCCAAACCTCGCGGCATCATGTCACACGTATGCATAATCATTCTTTAGCTACTTCCAAGATTATTTGTGTATATTCTCATCTTTATTCATACCGCCAACAGATGCTTCATGGCCAAGGTAGAATGAAAAGGATGGTCCATATATAACACTCCTTTTTCGCTCCGCAGGGCGAGTTCTCCTGCGTTGTGGAGACGGCTAAGAGTTATCCACGTCTTTCCTGCATCATTTAATCAATTCCTACGCCCACTCTACACACACACACACACACACACACACACACACACATACATACCAGCAGAGTAGGCCGTCCCCACAACACACAGGACACCACCAAGTAGACTTACACTGCAGAGCTATTTACGGATCACCTGTATTGGAGAATATTATACGTGGCAAATACCGAGAAACGATTTTTTTTTTTTACCCCTTCAGACCAAGAACGCGGTTTTCTATATTTCTGCTACCCAAAGAGGATTCACTCAGCTCAAGAGAGATATTTCTAACTGGAGGGGTTAGGTATAGCTCGCATTAACTCCTTCATTCCAAACGCCTCTCCGTGTTGAATGAAGTCGCCTGGCTGTAGCAACACTAAAATACAAGAATGTTATTAGGTTATATTGGTTGGCTATTTCAATATGATAGCTTTTTTTTTTTTTTCTATTTGTTCCTGCTTCTGCCGAGCGATTTTATTCAACTCTTGTGAGATCTCTGGTAGCAAATGGTTATATGAACTACAAATTTAAGTCATCGTCTTAAAGGAGCTCAGTTTTATATAAGGCTGCGTGTTAATACTTCCCTCGCTCGTACGGTGCTGGAATGGGACGCCTTCATACGGTGGCAACGATATAATCAGTTGGTGTTTTTTTTTTATGTGTCCGACTCTGGGCATAGGCTTTTCAGCCTGCTATCAAGGCCCAGCCGTCCTCCTACATACCATACACCTCTACATGTCACCACTTCGGCGCTAACACCCACCGTCCATATTGAATATGCTGCCGGTCAGGCTATACAAACTTTCCTAAACTCCCTAACCTCCAAACGGATGATGGCGGACTGTGGGCAATGGACAGCTTGTGCCTTCAGTCTACCATGTATGCAGTGGGAAGCAGTGGGATGAACCTGGGCTACAAGTACTGCCGATACTACTCATCACTCATTCACTTACAAGATACTTAGTAGAGTTTTAACAGTTAATAATTATTCTCAAACAAAATGCTCTCCGGAAACAATGGAATACCATGCAGTTGTCTGCCGTCAAGTCTAGTTAAGATCTGCAGTATTGACACTTTTTTTCTACATCGCGACTTCACAGCCAAACTGAAGTTAATATCAGGGTGAAAAGTACGACCAATCTATATGCCCTCTGAAAATAACACACTGCTGCCTGCTTGTATCAGTCCATATTAGGTTCACTGCAGGACTTCGGACCTTCTCCCCGAAGGGAAAGTGACGGCCAGAATGTAACCTCTTCTCATGCTGTACGTTTGAATGGAGAAGAGGTTTATTGGCTATCTGTGTGTGTCAGTGTGTCACTGGTAGAACAGACAGGAAGCAAACATCTGCAAGTGTATGAAGGGATATACTATCAGAACCGTTATATATCTACCACGTCTGGGGCTCGGATCCTAGATACAGGGCTTACGCATCGCAAGACGAGAATGATAACCACCGAGCCGCCGAAGTTTTAATGGCTAACTGCTACTGAGATCTGTTAATTCCAAGAACTGTAGCAATAACAGCAACAACAGCAGCAGCAGCAGCAGCAGCAGCAGTGGTAATAATTGAAACCCTAGGCTCATTTAGATGCGAACCCAGTCGACTAAAGGCCGATGTTGCCCGTCTCCTTCAATCCATCCTCCCCTTTCAGGTGACAGGGAAGGAATGAAAGACGTTTGTATAAATGGACAGTGCAGGAACCCAGTTACATCAGTGTCACCACGTGGAGGCATTTCTCTCCTCCAGCACCCTCAGGAATTGTTAAAATCGTTCACAAATACTTCTCCTTTGCTCCCCATCCCCCTGCCGCCCCGATACCTCATACCTCTTTGCCGGATCTCTGTGTCGCATCTCGCAAATGACCCACCGAGATCTTATCACCGGCATACAAATCACGACATTACGGCGACACAAAAACACATGATTGCCTCGCTGTTTTTAAGATCTGCGGCATGGACTCACTGAAGCCAAAAATTTAAGCCCGACAAAATGCAACAAGATGACTTTTAATCGAAGAAAAACTCTCTCTCTCTCTCTCTCTCTCTCTCTCTCTCTCTCTCTCTCTCTCTCTCTCTCTCTCTCTCTCTCTCTCTCTCCCTCGCTCTTTAAATTTGCGGACCATGATATACTAAGAAAACTTTTACCACAGCAAGAGGCAAAGGACCTGAAAGCACTCAATGTGAAAACAAGGGTAGATGAAGAGATCTTGGAGGCAATTCCACAGCAAAGCATTCCACGGACTTATCGATACCTCCCTCTGCATTCTAGCTTAGTGTCTCGAGAAGTATTAAAAACAAAAAGGCGGAACTCCCACTATGCTGAACCTTTTGATATGTATGCGGAAAGAGCTCTGGACTACTCTCTGTGTTGTGAAACCAAAACTTTTTCACTTCAATTTCCACAGAAGAATCCTGAAAGTACCAGCGAATCTCCTCTCGTTTTATCCTTCAGACAAATCATTGCAAGCTGGACTACCACAAGGAAAGTGGGCTGCAGACAGAGGCGTTCGAGACATACGAGTCAAATATTCAGTGCCCGTCAAAAGGACAGGTACTGGACTTATAATTTCCTTAAAGCAAATACTAGTCACTGGCATCAACAAATATGTTTTTAGTTCATTCACAAACGCTTTATTAATGCAACGAATCTGGAAGCAATCTCTGAAATTAAAAATACAGTATGATTAATTCCTATTTTCCGACGAAGGGATAAAGCACAGGGCACCGTAACGAACAGTAACAAACCATAACCACTGTTGTGTTCACACTGCCAACACCAGTGATGATGGTTAGCTTGTGATGCGACTGTGCATATTTAAAGGTAAATTCAGTGTCATATAAAATTCCTATTTTGCCATGTCATATATAAAATACAATGGAACTATTTTAGATCTTAAGATTTCATTGAAAAAAACTCTATCTTTTCACTCCCTTAAATCTGATGGATCTCAATTTTGGATCAACTAATAAATTGCATATTTCGTTTCCCCACTCACTCGATGTAGTGTTGCTCTCGGGTGTCTGCCCTTTCCTCTCCTCCATCCTTCTTTCCTTCAATCCTCTTCTTTCTTTCTTTCCTTCATTCTTTCCTTGTCCTTCTGCCTACGGCTGACTGTACACTCCCTCTTCTATCTTTCTTTCCTTCATTCTTTCCTCGTCCTTCTGCCTGTGGGTAACTGGACACTGAGTGACAAGCCAAATGGTTTCCTGTACACCAGGAAACCATTTACTACACTGGGTGGTAACCATATAACCAAATTTTGGCGCCTGATGGTTTAGTGGGTAATTACGACGCTCCAATCGGATTGAGCCAGTGAAGGGTTATATCCAAGGAATGGTTGGGGTTTATTGTTCATGCAATGCCACTCAGGGTTGAGTGAGGCTGGTCACTCTCATCTTAAATGTCAGGACCAACTTGCCTAGCCCCGGGCTCCTACGCTCCTCTGTGGGGCGACATAGGATTGGATAATGGAAGGATGGATGTTTCCATACCTTAGCATATATTCTTTCATGCCATTTATTAAAGTACAATATTCTGGAATCAGCTTAAAGTTTTAATTAAAGGGTTACTCAGAGTACCGGATGCACTGAAATACATCCAGGGCGGTTCATACACAACTCAATTCTCATGTTTTGCGGGTGACGACTTCGTCAGGTTTTAATAGTGTCTACCTTTTATTTTTTCTTCCCATTATCCTTTTCATGCTTACGAATGTCTGTATTCACGTTCAATAACTGCATGGATGACTAGTAAATGCACATAACAGCAAAAATGCAGTATCAGCGCTGCCCACACCAGCATATGAGACGTCCCCTAAAAGCACAAAAGTGAAGAGAGCAATTTATGGATCATCTTGCACACGAAATATCTCTCAGGTTCAATTTCATTAGAGCTACGGGTGACAAAACTTCTTTGGCAGGCAATATACTTAAAAAGGGGGGATCGCTACCTACAGATGGGATGAAACTGGACTAGAGCAATGTATTACCACATGTTTCTGTATGTTTGGTAACTCTGTGTAACTTAAAATTCTTGGATACCTGCGAATTACACTTTGCTTAATGAAATCGCATGGTGTTAGCTGTCATATAATATTCCTATGTTACTATGACTTCGCTGAATACATTTGTCTGGAGTTGTCTGTAATGAAATGCTGGAAAAGATGCGACAAAGAAAATGTTAATGGCATCAGTATTAAAACACAGGCTCCTACGACTCACTGCTAGCCGATTTTTTTTTTTTCAGAGATGATTATCATAGGAAGGAAAACCATATTAAAAGCTGGAACAAAATACTCGAAACGGCGCGACTATGAGAGGTTAACTGCATTCGCACTAACGTTCTCAAACTTCTGTGACTCACTCTTAGCTGACTAAAATTGTCTGCTGTTCGCTGGAATAATACACCAGACACGACCCGATCATGAAAGAGTTAAAATTCAAGCTGATGCCACCTTGTTTTACCTACGTCATTCAATCCCAGAGTCCTTAACTAAGATGGTGACATTAATTATAACTTTAATGTTAATTCTTGATAGCACCAGACGATTTGTTCAACTTAAGAGGGATCCCTCCTCGTTCGTGAGAGATATATTTAAACAAAATCGTCTGTCAGTGGCCCAAATGAAAACGGTCTTTGCTGTGTAATGACTTAAAGGATACAGAGGCGGTAGCTCGATCGGTAGAGAGTTGGCTTGCGGTCCCGTGGGACCCAGGTTCGAATCCTCGCTGGTACAGGGAACAGTTTAAGGATTTGAATTTCATTAAATCAGGCTTTACTGATCTACCAGAAGACCCGCTGACATGTCGTAAAAATGACCCCGCTAATACCAATACACCAGTCCTGTATGAGACAGCCCTAGCATGTATTCAATATGGACGGTGGGTGTTAAGCGCCGAAGTGGTGACATGTAGATTGTAGGAGGACGACTGGGCCTTGATAGCAGGCTGTGAAGCCTATGCCCAGAGTCAGACACATAAAAAAAAAAAAACATAACACACAATCACTATCTCAGTCAAATCTTCCTCGCCCACAATATCAAAATGGATATCACGTGAGGATAGACGGAAAAATCTTCTTCCAAGTGTAGATACTGTACTTAATCAATACACAATCTCCATCTCAAACAAACCTCCCGCGCCCAAAATATCGAAATGGATATTACCGCGAGAATGTCCGGACTATTTCCCAAAGTTCTACTCGCGAAGTGCCAATAACGCCGAACAGATTAAGGGAATATTTACAATGCCGGGGACGACATTCCGGAGAGAGGAAGCAGGGAAAAGAAACTGCCCCAGGACCGTGTAAGCAGACGAACTAGCTGCATATGCCTGGTGAACAAGATAAGATACTCGAGACAGGAATGCAGGGTCGTCGGCTGAGAGATGAATCGAGAAGGAAATGAAAACGCACTGAGAAATGGAGGATGCAAAAAATTAAGCGTATGTTGATGAAAAAAAAGAAAAAAAACACTGGGAGAAAACCGAGTACTTATTAAAAATAAATAAATAAATAAAAGACTAACTGAGGGGGAAATGATTAAGACACGAAGACTTTTGAGGTTAAAGAAATGGCGACTTATCGATAAATTGTATCTTATGAAATGAACCAAGGTGGAAATGATATGCACGTGGAGAAATGAAGGACAACTACATATCTAATAAATGACAAAAAAAAAAATGGAAACGCTTATAAATACATAGCGCTCCTCTTATACCCCGCCAAGTGCTTTCTCGTGTGTTGTGGGGACGGCTTAGTGTTATCAATGTCCAGCGTGTACCATTTATTCATATCTTACTTCCATTACCACATCCACGCCCACATCAGCAGACTGAGCCGTCCCCGTAATACGCAAGATGACATCAGGCAAGGTTCTAGTGGAGTTCTACTTACGTGTCATTCTGTAAGAAGAGGAAAAGTACGTACGGGGAGAAAACTAAGATGAATATGACAGAATTATGGAATAGGATAAAATAAAAAATAAGATAAAAATTGCAGTCTGACTGAAAAATGATGAACTGAAATAATGAAGTGGAAGACAGGGGAAAATTATCAACAACAACAACAACAAAGAGGTGAAACTGGCCAACTGGCTGAGAGAGAGAGAGAGAGAGAGAGAGAGAGAGAGAGAGAAACTAAAACAAGAAAAAACAAGATAAAACTGTCAGACCGAGGGAAGTGGTGGAGGCGAGGTGGGCCGAGGGACAGTGCGAGAGGCGTCCCAGTCCTGTAGAAATAACCAGGTGTCACTTGCTTCGGGGGAGGTGAGATGCCGGGCGCGGGGGGTGATGAGGGTGGGGGTGAGGGGTGATGGGGCGGGGATGGGGATGTACAAGGGTGAGGGGGCGGGGATGGGGGTGTGGAGGGTGAGGGGGCTGGGAAGTGATGAGGAAGGTAAGAGATGTGGGGGAAGGATAAGGAGGGAGAGGGGTAGGGGAGAGGATGAGGGACGAAGGTCAGGAGACGGGGGGGTGAGGAGGTATGAGATGGGGGGAATAAGTGAGAGGGAATGGAGGATGGTGGAGAGGAGGCAAGGGGAAGGCTAAGGAATGAGGGGGATGAGAGGGGAGAAATACTGGAGGGAATGGAGGGTGGGGGAGAGGAGGCGGGGGTAAGAGTGAGGTGTGTGGAGGTGGGAGGAGGATGTATGTGGAAGGATATGAAGTGTGCGGGTGAGATGCACTGGGGAGTAGCGAGGAGAGAAAGGGAACTATGGGGGAAGGAGGGCAATGAAAAATGTGGGAGAGTGGTATGGGCTGATGAGGGAGAAAATAATTAGGAGGGAAGGGAAAAAATAAGTGGGTGGAAAGGGAAAATAAGTGGGAAGAAAAGAGGAAAGTAACAGGGAGAGGGGAAAATATGTGGGAAAAAGAGGCAAGGGTTAGATGACGGGTGCAAGGGACACTGATAGGAATAAGGGGGGAAAGGGTAGTGAAGGAAGGCATAGGGGTCTGTTGAGGGGAGGGAAGGGAGTGAAAAAGGAGGATACCATAAGAGTGAAGGGTAAGGGCAAGATGGATGTGGCGGACGTGGGGACTGAGTATGAGCAGGAAGATGGGACATGTGGGGAAGTAAGAGGGATGTAAGTAAACAATAAATGCGGCAGCGAAGAGGAGAGGAGTCACAAAAGGGGAAAGGTAGATAGTAGATAAAAATATAATGGGAGCGAGTTAGAGAGTGGAGAATGAAACAACTGCTGGGATTAGGTAGAGAAAAACAAAAAGGGTGTAATATGGAGGAAATATGTAAAGGGAGGAGGCGGAGGAGATGAGAAACATGTGTAATAAGGAATCATATGAGTAGAAAAGGGTGGGGTATGGGAAAAATTTTGGAAAATAAATGAGGGAAACTGAGAGGGGAGAGGAAAAAATACAAGAAAGGAAGTAGGAGAGGGAAGAGAAAATTAATGTGGGGGAGCACGGACGTAGGGAGCATGTTCGAGTGGTTGCAGGGAAAGAAGAGGTAAAAGATGGTACGGGAATATATAAGGAGGATGAGAGGAAATGGTGAGAGGTGGTATGGAGAGAGACGAGTACTGTGGGGGGAAACATGTAATCGGGAAAGAATGATGAATGGGAGGACGAAGAGAGAAATGCAAGCGGGAAATACATGAAGGAGAGGACAGGCGAGGAAAAGAAATAGCTCACGTGAGGTAGGAGGGGGAAGAGGTAAAGAGTGTGTTGGAGTGGCAGCAACAAGATAATGGGGCAGCATACTGTTCTAGTGGGGGTAAGAGAGGAGAGGGAACAGAGTAATGAATGTAGGGAAACAAATGAACGAGGAGAGAGGAAGAGACTGTTGATGTGAGATGTGGGGAAGGAGATAGAAGAGGAGGCAAGTGGTGGAGGATGTGAGAGGGGCATAAAGGTGGTAGCAGGTCGGGAGGGGAGAGATAGGGAGAGAGGAGAGAGAAGTGATGGGGGGAAAACATGTGAGGGGGGCAAGAGTTACCTGCCAAAGGCCACTTACAGGCAGACTAAGCTACACCCACAACTGATCATTAGGGCAGCAGACTGGCCGGACTAAAGGTCCTCCCTCCAGCAGATTCTTGATTGGTCAGAGGGACGATTTGCATGATCACATGACTCGGGTTTTGCCTAACTATTTCGACTGCCCTTCACTCCTGCCCACTGCAAAGCTTACTTTTATACTCTTAACGGGACGAAACTATTAGGGTATTATGTTTATGTAGGCGCCTCTTAATGCCACACCTACGCCCGTCACATTTTGCCACCAATATCCGTGACCTGAGTTGAAATATGAGCACAGAACTGGAGTCAGATCTGACTTGCCCATAGACAGGACTAACAGCTATAACGGACCCGCCTCCACACACTGGTTCTAAGACTCAGTGAGAATGCAAGAAGCAGAAAATGAAACTACATACCTTTGTTCCGGACTAAATATCATGTAATTACGGATTCGAATAACACTGCAAGAGATGTCAGTCTAATGTGACTATTTCCGTGCAGACGCCATGACATACGCCAATGTGATTACGGATATTATAAATATAAATTATAGGACAGAAGCAAAAAGTAAAGGTAAGTATTTTGCCACTGACGGCGAGTGGGACAATGTATTATTGTGCCATTTTTGGGATACTGGTTAAAGAAATACCTTGGTACCTAAATATGGAAGTTAGGTGCTTACAGCTTTATGTATTAGGACGACTCAGGAGGATATTATTCATGCAAACTCCTGGCGATTATGTTCATCTATAAGCCAACCTTTTACTGTCCAATCTAATAAAATTTAAGGAAGTAAATTATTATAGATAAACTTGGCAGGCCTGTGTTCACATGGGTGGTGTAACAGCATATTAGAGGGCGGATGCAAATATTGATTACGCAATCGATTTTTTTTTCTTACCTACTTGCATTACTCTAACCTTATCTTGAACTCCAATCAACCAATTACATTCTAGCCTCACTACTAGCCTCCACTGATAGTATCTCTCACTAACACTAACCCCAAGCCTGAAAGCAAATGTTAAAGTAATTTCTTTATGAGCTTCTGTCTTATTGCATGTCTGGTTTTCTTACAGGCATGCATACGTTTTATTAACCCGATTTTAAATGAACATAATCCTGTCTTTTAACCAACCTCACTCAGAAAGTGTAATAAGCACTTCAGCCCGTGGACGCCTGTTATATATATTTTTTTCTATCCCAAATTTTCCATATTACTATTATTTTTTTTCCTTACTGGAGGGGTTGAATTTTCCCTTCGTTTACTCCCTCAATACGATTTATCCTTAAACTGAATGATATCCCTTACAGGCAGCAAGAATAAATACAACTAATTCGCCGTCGTAATGAAGGGGTTATTTTATAGTCCTTCCAAATAACCTCTTACTTGCTGCTATACCTTACTTGTAACTATATACCGGGTCTCACACTACATACGTGGCTAGATTCCTACTGATATCTAATCTTGTGATCTCCTATCTGACTTCATAGATAGTATCTTCTCAGTTCTATTACCATCCACTCACTGAATATCGGAGATTGGACTAAAATAACGTTATTATGAATTTTTTACTTTTTTCTTCTTACCTAAGAGAGATCCCTAGCCCCTTTGAACTCAACTGACGGTCACTTGTAGTCAGACTGGAGGGTCCATCTGACTAACAATCAAGGAGAATCATCCCTGTCCCTGAATTAAAGCTCATCGAATACGCAACTACGACTTAACGTTTAGATTGTGGGGGTGGCAGGGCTCCGTCAGATAAAAACAAACCTTACAGTAACATCTAAGGCTTGTGATAAAATATGACCCACCAGCAGCAATCTTTATCCGGAAGACGTCTTTTTCATTCTATGCCTGCAATCACCAAACGATTGTAGAATTCAAATTAGGAAAGACAACTGGCACTGAATGGGATAATGAAGGCCATAAGTGATCCCTCCAGTGCGATACGTCACCCCTAAACCGAATAAAACTATCTTCAGGGAAAAATTATACTACGAAAAAGAGACGCTACTGTACTGAAGTGGCTAATGGAACTCCGGTATGAAAAACGGTCGTCGCAACAAAGCCCTAGATTAAATGTAAAACTTCTTATGTATGTGGTTGGTTCGTTTCTTTTCCAGCGTTTCGACCCTATCTATTCAATGTGGCTGGAAATGGGAACGGAAGTCTGTAACAATACATAATGACGTACTTTTTGGATAACTTCTTTTGTCTTCTAATGAGAGCAAAATGTAATAAAAAAGGCGACACAGTATGCAATCGAGACAAGAGAGCAGCCTGCCGGAAACAGCGACAAGGTGCTGCTTAAATAGTAGGTTCTCGTGATGGAGGGCAGTAAAGGGGGTCGGGGTAATGGGAGGAGGAGGATAATGGAGGGGGGAAAAGGGGGGTGATTGGAAGCTGGGGACAATGGAGAGCAAGGAGGGCGAATGGGAGGCTGGGGGGTGATGGTAGGCAAGGAGTTAAAGGGAGGGAAGGTGGGGGGGGGGGTGATGGGGGTAAGGAGGGGTATTTTTGCCCTGGGGACCCCCTTGTCTGACCACTGCTGGAGTCTAGTCTAAAAAGTGGACGTCTCGCGAGCCAACACCACCACTGCACCACCACCTCTAAGCACACACGATAACACAAAAGAAAAAGAAAAAAAGAAGAATATTGCGCAGGTGAGGTTCGATGATACCCTAAACGATCAGTGTGGCTTGTGATGCATGAGGGGGATTAATCTTTTATCATGTGAATATGCACATGATAAGAAAACTGACTGGGAAAATGTCGCAGGTAAACTATATACGGCATCCTCATGAAAGCAGGCAGAATGATCGGTAATTTTGCAGCAGTCATCGTCTGTGGTGTCAGATTGTTTCGGGTCAAGAGTGTACCGATACTTTTTGATCCAGTGTTCAGTCGGGGACAAGACTTTGCCTTGTAGTTCACCTCTTCTACTTCTCACTTTTTTTCTGCTAGTTTATATTCCTGTGCAGAGAGTGGCCCAGCATATTTCTCTGACCATGGACGATGCTCCATGGTATGATGATTCAGGGAAGAAAGTTCCCGATATGCCTTAAGGGTGAAGCAGACGTAGTGAAATAGTATGTCAACTTTGGGCCCAACTGCACATCCGCAACCTGTCGCTAGTCCAACAGAAAAAAAAATGTGTCCATCATCATTATCATCATCAACAACAACAATTACAGGAAAAAAATATATAACCAAGCCCTCCTCCTCCTCCTCCTCCTCCTCATCATCATCATCATCATCATCATCATCATCATCGTCATCATCGATAATTAACTTATTAGCTAAGAATGCATCAAAATAATTCTCATTCGCATCACCACCACCATTATGAACAGGACGCAAAATTATGAGCTACATCATCATCGTCATCAACAGCAGCGGAGACCGAACTATCAAATTAAGCAGACATCAATATTCCTCAGGTTCTCATTACAGGTAATTTGGAAGCCTCATCATTTTCCCTGTAGTCAAAGCAGTACCTCGTTAATCCATCATTTCTTTGTATTACAGTCCTGTACGGCCTGGCTTATTACACTCCCCCCCCCCCCCCCCCCCCCCTCCCCCCCCCCCTTCCCCACCTCCCTTTTGTCCCAATCAATCCCCGCCACCTCAGGACCCCCTCCCTCCCTCAAGCCCCGATCCAACCCCGCCACCTCAGCTCCCCCCACCCCTCCTTCCACATGAACTTTTCCCTGGCCTATTGAATCATGGCTCTGAGTAACCACCTGGCGTGATTATAATGTGTGTGTTTTTTTTTTGGCCTAATCCGGCATTTTTTCTGCAATATGATTACTTTTTTTAATCTCCCCACCTCCAGACGATTTCATCTAGATTTAGAGACTTTTCATAGGGGGGATTTAACAGACATTTTTTCCAACCTTTTAACAAAGTCATTCTACCATCAGCCATTCCTTTTTCCACTGCTTTTTCTTCTACCTGCCTGTCAGAAAGGTAATGCATAGTGTTTCTTGCGATTACGGACTCTGCCTTTATGACCCTTGTGCAATTGATGGGCATAATCCAAGCCTTCCTCTGCGCTTTTCTGACTGACTAAAACACCGCCGTCACTTCATTTTCCTCCTCTCTCTCTCTCTCTCTTTTCGACATGTTGCCTTCGAATTCTGCATTTTCTCTCAACAACGTCTCGTCTTTCTCTCCACCAACATTTACTTTTGTCCCCTCTCATCGTCTCTATCAAATCACTTGTACTTCTCTCCATCAAAGCTGCCTTTCAGTACTTCTGTTTTCTATCTCTCACGTCTGTCTCTCATAATTTCCTGTCAGTATTTTCTTTTCCCTCTTCCTCTCCACAAATCTTCCTTTCT
>JAGKTI010000476.1:49196-62940 GCA_018397915.1 Birgus latro
CACCTTACTGTATCTGCACATATTGCTACATCAGAGTCTTGCACTATACCAGCACAGTGTACTGTACCTATACACCTCACAGTCTCAACGCATCCCGACACCCATGTACCTCCTTGTATCAGCACATCTCACCCTGGTCGTCTCAGCTTCCAGTAATCCGATGCTCTCCACCCCACATCTCGTTCCTCTCTTCCTCTTATCACGACCCCCTTGCTATTGCCACACGGACTTCTAATTTATGATGATGAGGCGGGCATCAAATAAACGTTCTATTGTTCTAAAATAAGTGAGACTAAGCAATCACCGAGGAATCTGTAATTTATTTGATGGATCTCAGTGAGCGCCTTGTCGTAAAATATAACTGCAAAGACATTAAGGTGTCCTATTCGTTCAAGAATAATAACACGATCGCTAAAGTTACGACATGATGTGTGTGAGTTTTCTGAGATATAATAAGCGTCATCCAAACAGCAACAAACAGCTACTGAACTACACCCCAATCGTTTCTGACTGGGGTGAATATCAAGCATCATTCACTGCTGCGATCAACACACGCCCCTCCTTTATCACACACACCATACCCAAGCAGTGTGGAGGGCGGAGGCAGGTCACTCAAGGGGGATAAGGGGATGCATGATGTTGATGATGATGATGGTTGCGGAGAGCAGGTGGTGCACACAGGAGGAGGGAAGAGTCAGGGAGAGCACGTAGGACACATCCTGGCCAGACAGGAAAAGAGAAGACGGCTTAAGAGGTCTGTATTATTTGCTTTTCTGTTTGTCTGATAGGGAAAGAAAGGTTGGGAAGACCACTCCAGACTGAGTAACAAATATACTAACGTTGTTTGACTAAAAATGCATGATGATGGAAAAAAGATTTCACGCCTCTCAATTTTTGACGATGATGTAAATGCCTGAAGACTGCTTGAATCTATTGTACAAAAACGATAGGATTGGTTGGAAAACCGCCAGTAGTTCGCAAGTTCAGTGAAAAATACAACAGGGAGATTGACAGACGACTAGAAATTCGAACGTTCTCTTCCAAGGAAACGTAAGTAAACCTTGCAGCTTTCATAGCATCATCTTTTGTACACTGTTAAATTACAAATAAATAACTTTATCTTTAAGTGTTTCAGCCACTTGCTGAATATATTCGTATGGCACAGTTGACAGTTGGAAGACCCCGCAAAGAGAGAGGGGAGTACATTAACCTTGGCCACATTTCATGTAACCTTCCTTAACGCCTTCTCGATGAGGAGTCTTTCCCAGTCTCAATAAAATAGTCCGGCGATAGAAAATAAAGACAAAAGGCATCCTCATGCAGAATGAGTCAGTCACTTCACTTCGATGACTTAATATTCATTACACTGGTAGAAATGATTATAACTTTCCAACTGACTACACTGAATAAAATCGTACGGCAGTAGAAAATGAAATAAAAGACGTCCTCGCGTTGAAGTGGTGAGCAATGCAACTTTCGTCGATCATAACGTGGAGGGGTTTTTCGTCCATTCACAGCGTATTTCCCACAGCACAATAGCAGAATAAAACCATCCTACTGTTTAACTACATCTTCCAAGGACTTGCTTCCTAACAACGATCAGCCTCTAGTGTTAAAATCTTGTTACATCTCAGTATTCTTGATGGAAAGATGGCAATTTAAGACCAAGTGAAGGTGGACGGAGTATAGGTCAGGGATGGAGAGTATGAGGCCGTGCAGGATACAACGAGCCTCCAGCTGATCACTGATGTTCCCTCAGCCTGTCCGCGGGTTGGGTCAGGTCTGGTTTCGCGATGCTGTTTCTGATTGCCCGACAACTGACCTCTTGAATGCTGGGAGGTGCAATAACACTCCAGGTCTCCTGTGACTCACTTGCTCACTAAACTTAATAAAATCGCTTGCTTTTAGATAGAACAGAACACTAAAGACAACGCGACCATAAGTCTTAAATCCCTGAAACAACAATAAGGAGCAAAATCACGTCGAGAGGCTGAGGGAGAATGAATAATACATTACTGTTTTTTCTATATAAAGAAATTTCATTCGTTTGCAATTAATAAAGCACTTCGGTATTTACTGTTGCTGGCAGAATACAGGATACGGGCCTAGTCCCTTCGCTCATTTTCGCCGCCAATTAACCAACTAAGTTTAGGGACGTCTTTCTCATTATGTTGTTGCCATCTCTTAACGATTTTATTCGGCTCAAGATAGACTCTGCAAACTGGAGAGTTTACACAGTCATTATTAACTCCTTCAATACAAGGTGCCATTCCTAAGATCAGTATAATCATCTGGTACCAGAAGAATATGAAAAGGACATCACTTGAATTCAGGAGGTTCCATTCTTTTCCAGTCTGACAGATACACCAACTTCATCCTGCTCCGTGTTTCCCACTTTGCCTCTAGGTTTGCTAATAGTGTACTGTTACGATTAAATGCTCACCAACACTTCCCTTTCAACTCTGGCGACCTAGGGTGCTCTACGAAAATTATGTATGTGGGATAGAGAGCAATATCAAAACTCAGCAGAAAGTATGATCAGGAAGAAGACTCTTTGACGGCTGAGGAGGAATGAGAAATGTTCGTACATATATCCTGGTAGGGCATTGTAATCGAATTTTTGCCCGGGCTCATACAGCCATGAGTGAAAGTTTTCCGACAATTCTCTTCCAGCATTGTGACCTGCCTTTATTATCTCATTCATCCCCAAACGACAGGGTAGCGCTTCTTCTCATACTCATTTGTTGAGTGTTTCATATCGTTAACGCTTAAAAATAGTTCATGTAGCACCTTCCATTGTCAAAAGCTGCCACAAAAGTGTCGCCGAACTTTTGCTTAAGGCTGTACATTGACCCTCTCATGCTCAGGACAACTCTAGTATTCTGTTTCAGCTAACGTCAGACGATTTTAAAGAACTGAGTGATTCATAGAAGCCTGAGTGTCAATTAGAGTACTATTAACTCTTTCATGGTCGGGGCAACTCTGATACTCTATTTCAGCTAACGCCAGACAAATTTATTTAGGCAAGAATGAGTTACACGGGCCTGAGGTCTGCATTCTCGTCGGCTAAGGAGGGTTTCCAGCACCTCGTTTTTGTTTGATTCTGCGTTTTAAAATTATTCTCGTTTTTTTGTCATTTATGAAAGCGATGCCAATAATGTTAAAGTTTCTTGATAAACAGTGAGCGAAATGTAAGGCCAAAGATGAGGTACTAAGTCGACGAGAACATGGGCCTTGGTATTAAATCTCTCTCAATTATCCATCCCGCATAAAAAAAATCTGTGTTTCTCGCTAATGCCGGGTAACAGTGAGTCAAAGGAGTTCGAATTTTAATACTATCAAGCCCTCTCATGGTAGGGACTCTAACAAACTTACAGAAAACGTCAGAGGATTTTAGGCGACTGAGTCATGGGAGCCTGAGTGTTAAATATCCCTCAATTATCGACGCGGCATCAACCAAATTTGTGTCTGTGGCGGGTGGCTCAAACAGCACGTCCCCTGCCCCGGTGTGGAGGTGCGGCGCGGCGGAATAACAGAAGTGTGGCCGGGCAAATAATTGGCATCAGGGAGAGGTTGACACACACAACACACTCCAGGCGCCGCGAGGAGGTTGGGGGAGGGGGGGCAAAGGGGACTGGGAAGGAGAGGGGATGCAGGCAGAAAGTGAGGGAAGGGGAATAGAGAAAGGAGGGGTTTAGAAGGGGAGAGAGAGAGAGAAGGGGGAAGAAGTGGGGAAAGGAAAGGGGGTAATAGAGAAAGGGAAGGCTTGGGCGGAGGAAGAGAGAGAAGGAGGAGGTGGAAAGCAGAGAGAGGAGGAACTTGGCAGGGCGGGGTACGAAGTTGGAGACAAAGTTGGATAGAGGGAGGAAAAGGAAAAGGTGAATAAAGAGAGGGCTGAGAGATGGGAGGAGAGAGGGGGTGAGGAGAGATGGGGAGAACGTGGGGGGAGAGAGAAAGAGGAATAGACACATGCTGAGACTTGGGAGGGGAAGGGAAGTATTCTGGTGTTTCAAAGAAGACGAGAGTACTGGAGATGGGGGTGGGGCATTTTTCTGGGGCAGAGGAGGAAAAAAAAAAAAAGTTGCTCAGAGTTTTGGAAAGTGGAAAGAAATGTAGTGGTTCTGGAGGGGTGTTTTGTGGGAGAGAAAGGGGTACTAGCAGAGACAAAGGTAAAGTAGGCTAAGAATCAGGAGGGTCGTGGTTTTATGGCAGAGTGGAGAGAAACACGAAGTACTGTGGGCTGGAGGATTTCGGTAACTCAGGTAACTAAGGTATCAAGCAACAGAGAGGGTGCAATGAGGGAGAGCTGATGAGAAAGTGGGAGTATATATTAACGCTCAGGCTTCAGCTGAATGTAATTATCAGGTGTTAGGTGGAATAAAATGAAAGTCTAGTCCCAATCATGAAAGGGTTAATGACGACAACATTATCATTCAGCTCCTATGACCCACTCTCAGCTGATTAAAATCGTCTGACGTTAGCTGGAAGTGAATAACATCAGTAAGAAAATGTACTTCAACTGAAAACATGAGTCTTGAAAACTTTGCATATTGCATCTGTCATCACTGATAAGCTGTATTCTATCATTATTCAACCATTTCAATGTAAAGGATGCCAAGAAGTGGACAAATAAAATATGATAATGGAATATGTGCAGTTCCATCCATCCATCATCCAATCCTATGTCGCCCCACAGGAGCGTAGGAGCCCAGGGCTATGCAAGTTGGTCCTGACATTTCAGATGAGAGTGACCAGCTTCATAGAGCAAAATATTCTCACTTTGGTGAACTTTGAAATTAAGATTATCAGATATTTGGAATACATGGAAAAGTAACTGGCATGCCCTACAAAATCACATCACTTACGGAATAACCAGCTGGTAAAAATGTACGGATAATTTACAAAATTTGTATATAATTATCTTTCCAGGCCACTGGTTTCAAAACAATAACGTCAACTCACATTATATGTACAGAATGCAATCTAAGTATCACTGCCCACAGCTTCCGGCAAGCTGGTTTGTCCGCAATGAAAGGAGTATATTCTGCCATTTTATATCAGCAAATGAAATAAAATAATTTACAAATAAGTGGACTTGATCTTACAGTATAGTCTATCGAAAATGTTCACCCAAAATTAAGATTATCAAACTCGGTGACTGCAGCTACACTGATAAATATTTCTGTTTAGTGTTTAGGTTAATACTTAAAGGTTAATATTTTCAGTGTCTCGAAACTGTCTGCATATTTGAAACTCCAGACGTACTGAATAATTACTCATCGCGCATGTACGTCGAGAAAACTATCCAGCTTTCAAGATTATGCAGCCCTGGAGATACACTGGATGCCTTGGGAAGGGAAAGGGAGGGACTGAATATTACAGAAGGAAAGAGAAAGAGAAGGTGAGGGTGTAGAATGTAGACCTAAGGGAAGGGAAGGGAAGGGGAGTGTTTTGGGTGTGAAGGAAGGGAAGGGGAGTGTTTTGGGTGTGAAGGAAGGGAAGGTAAGAGGAGGAGCGTGGGTGTGAGGGATGGGAAGAGAAGGGAAGGGGTGTAGATGTGAAAGAAGGGAAAAGAGTGGAGAGTGGAGCGGAGATGTGGGGATGCGAAAGGAAAGACGAATAGGGTTGTGGGTGTGGATATGAAGGAAAGGATGAGGATGGGTGTGGCATGGGGGTAGAAACGAGATTGGTGTGGGCAGAAGGGAAAAGAAGGGGAGGTGTGTGGATGTGAGGGAAGGGAGGAGTGTGGGTGTAAGGGAAGGAGAGGGAAGGGGAGGGGTGTGAGGGAAGGAAAGGGAAAGGGAGGAGTGTGGGTATGAGAGAAGAGACAGGTAGGGTTGTGAGTGTTAGTGTAAGTGTGAGGGAAAGGAAGAGGAAGTATGGATGTGATACGGGGGGAAAGGAAGAGTGTGGATGCGAAGGAATGGAATGGAAAGGGTATGGAAGTAAGAGAAAAGAAGGAGTGAGGTGAGGGTGCAAGAGAAGGTAAATGTGGACATGAAGGGGTGGGTGTGGATGTGAGGGGGAAGGAAGGGGAGGGGTGTGGGTGTGAGGAGGGGGTACGTCATAGCCTCCAACCTCAACATGGACTTACACGCTCCGACTCACTGGCTATATATGGTTAGACAGGTGGCGGTGGAAGCTCAACCCTCTCAGTACAATGACGTCCTTGCCTAATCTGTTCTGGGTGCCTCCAAATTTTTCTGCTCTACTCGAGAAGCAAGACTCCAAGAACACAACAGGATAAACAAACCTCCAACAGTCCCTTTAGTAGAGTGATTCCAATGCCACTTTCTCTTCCTACCATCACAATATTTCATTTAGCTTAATTAACATCTCTCGTAGCAAAGGACTAAGAAACAAACTCAAATAGCTCTTTCAATACCACGGCGCTGTTCCGATACTGACCATATTACCCTAAAACAAATATATATACATTAAAAGAAACCTCTTGCAGTGAAAGGTTTAACAGTTGACTTCCGTACTTACAAGAATAGTCATTATTAAATAAAACTGTCTTCACTTCCCTCCGGTAATGCAACAGGTTAAGTTAAATTAATAATAATAAACATCATCTCTCGCATCCTCACACCTCTAACTGCCTCGACCTGGCATGTAACTGGGTGTATTTAACTCCAAACTTCCAAGCATTTTTCCAGCCATGTTATTTTAATTGTGCCATCTGCCGCCTACGTGTGTTGCCTCTCGGGGGCGACGTGTTTGGTGGTGGGGTTCGGCAAGCTTGGGTCAGAACAAACACCTCTCCCTCTCAAACTTTCTTCCAAACATTGCCAAACAGAGCCACAAGAAAAACCACTCGAACACACAAACACACACACACACACACACACACACACACACACACACACAGACACACACACACACACACACACACACACACACACACACACACACACACACATACACGCCTCATGACAAAAGCGAAGGCCGTCTTGCACTGCACAGGGTGGAATTCACATACAAATAAACCAGCGGGAGCATTCATAAAGCGTCCTGAGCTTAACATGTGTATAAAACTGTTTCCTTGGATTTTTTCCGTCACTTATTCGGCTGCCTAACACATCGCAAGTATACAACTAACTAAAGTGTTTTCAGTGTTAATTCAATAGGGGTTTCTTCATCGTAAAAAACTGATAAGGAGTCTGTGTAAAAGACTGGATCCTGTGACGTACTTTATACCCAGTTCTTAGTTTCAACAGATTACTTTCTTCAGTTGAACAGAGGTCAGTTGAGGTGAATTCTCTCTCGTACGCTTAATAAACCTGTATAAATATAGCAAGAATAAAATTAAAAAGTGTGTTATCGTAGTAAACAAGATAAATACAGCCCCAGTAACGACGAACAGGACCGGGACGCGTGGCGGTGCATAAATTCGGTAAACTATTATCTTCACGTTCCGAGGGAGGCTCTTCTTCACCCCGACCCACTCTCCTACCTCACGCGGGTGACAGCAAGCACACTTTATGGTAGCGATTTACCGTCGTATTTCACACTGGAGAAGGAACTCTTTTTTGTGTGGCTTGCTGATAAGACCAAGTTATCTCCCATACGAGGGCGGGGGGCAATGATAAAGAGATCCCAAACCTTTTCAAGAGTTTCGTCGCTTATATCGCGGGATCTGGTGGAGCTACAGAGAAAAAATGTTGTTTGTGTCCCGTCCCTCCCGTAGATGAGGCGGCCGGTCGTCTTATTAGCTAAAAGAGACATTTCAAGTCGCCATAGACGGGGGCCAAGATCCGCTGCTAGGGGACACGGAGCTAAATAAGAGAAGGTTAAGAGTGAAATGTGTACAGAAAAAAATGGTGGTTGTGGGGTTCCGCGGGGATAGATAAAGAGATGCCGCGGTTACTAAGGATTTATAGGACAGAAGGGGGCAATTTTATGTAAAGAACAAGGGATGCGTAGGTGTGATGAGTGCGATGTATGATCAGGGCGGGGTGTGCGAGTGTGATGTGGGCAAGGTATGATGAGGGGGGGGTATGAGGGTGTGATGTGGGCGGGGTGTGAGGGTGTGATGAGGGTAGGGTGTGAGGGTGTGATGAGAGTGGGATATGAGGGTGTGATGAGGGTGGGATGTGCGCGTGTGATGAGGGCAGGGTATGGTGAGGGCGGGGTGTGTGGGTGTGATGAGAGCGGGGTGTGTGGGTGTGATGAGGGCGGGCTGTGTGGGTGTGATGAGAGCAGGGTGTGTGGGTGTGATGAGAGCGGGGTGTGTGGGAGTGATAAGGGCAGGGTATGATAAGGGCGAGCTGTGCCGTTGTGATGAGGGCAGAGTGTGCGGGTATGAGGGCGGGGTATGATGAGGGGTGAGTGTGTATGTGTATGAGGGCATGAGGGCAGGAGATCTAGCTGGTTGTATGGCTTTATTGAATAAAATTGTGGGCGATTTAGGATATGGTGGAAACTAAGCAAATGTAGCATTCCAGTCGAAAACGATAATAATAGCGAAGTTTCAATTTAGTCATTTTCTAAATTCAAGGAATATGATTTCATACCACTCACGTCGAAGAAAAATGGACAGAAGTAAATAATACAATAGTGAAGACTGCGTGCGTCGTGTCAGCTGCCACGCTTGGAGCGGTGTTCTCAAAGCTGCTGGAAAGCTTACTAAAATCCCTCCTTACCAGCTTATTCCTGCATTTGATATCATACGTTACTGCACTCTTGTTATTTATGTAATATATGCTGGCATTAAAAAGAAACAAATAGCTTTTAATATAATACTAAGGTGCAATATTCAAGATAAATAAGGAAAGTGCTAGAAAGCCTCCTAAGATTACGAGAATACCGCCCTTGTTTATGCAGCATGCCAGTGGAAATTGTTCTCTCACAGTATTCACCGTTGAGGTGGGATTTTTTTTTTCTTTTTTGACGCGGAGAAGGAAAATCTGCAGCTGAAAAGGTCATATCCGGCGTTGGTGTGATCGTGGTCTAAATGAGGAGCCTTCAGTTCTTCTATCAACTTCAGTCAGTGGAAATCATTTTTATTTCACTCTTTCTGCTGGTAGACGATTTTTTTTTTATCAGATTAGTAGATTTCCTTAGGCATAAAGCATTCAGTAAAAGCTCTGTCTCACTCCTCTGGTTAGAAAAGAGTAAAATCGTCTGGAGATTGTAAAAATGAAACAAACGACGTACCATGGTAAGGGGTCAAAAGATTACACACCAATAATCTGAGAGGACGATGGTATAAACGCAGAAAGATGAAAATGAACTGCATGCTGAGTGAATGTTTTTATTTTCTTAAGGTCGGGGTGATTCTAGTATTCTGTTTCTCCTGACGCAAGATTTTATTCAACTAGAAGTGAGTCAAAGTAGCCTGGGTGTTAATACTGATACCATTAATCCTCTTACACTCGAAGCAACTCTAGTATTCTATTTCATACATCGTCAGACAATTTTGTACTGAGAAGAGGGAGTAAAAACAGACAGTGCTTTAATACTCTTATGGTTGGCACAACTCTAGTATTCTATTTAATTCAGACTGTGAACATCGGCATTAACTAATAAACATCTGGATGCACTGAGGTGAAACTGAGCCTTGAATACAGACAGGTTAACCACAACATTCACTTATTTAGTTCTCAGCTTAAGCTTGGGAACGCAGAATGCAAAATAAAGTTCCCAGCACAGCGGGGATGCAGCGTTTGTCCATTCGTGATTAGATTAGATGAGGTTACGATAAGGTTAATTTATGCCAAACGAGGCGTAATAAGTTAGGTCAGGTTAAGGAAAAGCCAGTCAGAATGGATTAAGTGAGATAGAGGTCTGGAGTAGAGAGTAGTACAGTGAGATTAAGTTAGGCTGAGTCAGGTAAGGTAGCACAAGTTAGGTTAGGTCAGGAATAATTAAGATTGGACCACATGTGGGCTGGGTTAAGTTACGCAAGGTACAGTGGGTTAGGTTAGGTCAGGGAAGGATTTGGCTAAATCAGAGGAGTTAGGCTGGGTTATTTTAGGTATGGTTGAGTGAGTAAGGAATGTTTCATGACGAACCAAATGTGAATTAGGTTGAATTCAGATAGGTAAGTTAAAGAAGGTTATGGTGGGTGAGGAATGATTTAGACTGAACCAGATGTAACTTGGGTTGGGTTAGGTTAGGTAAAGTAATGACTTGGTTACGTCACGAAAAGTTATGGGATGGACCAGATGTGGGTCAGGGTAGGTCAGATTAAGAGTGGACTGAGTTCCGTTAAATTAGGATTACCCAGATTAGGTTAGATCAGGGGTGGGTCAGGAGTGTTATGCAAAGTTAGGTTAAATTTTGGCTGGGTATGCTAAAATCAGAAGTGGTTGAAATGAAGTAGGTTAGGTCAGGAATGGCTACATTAGGTTAGGTCAGGAGTGTGATGGGGTACATCAGCTCAAGAGTGGTTGAGTTGAGTTAGGTCACGACTACTGGGTTGACTGAGGACAGTCTGTCTTTGTTTGGTAATGTCAGGTATGAATGGATCAGACTAAATCGGAAGAGGGTTAGGTTACGGTAAGCAAGAAGTGGTTAGGTTTTGTTAGGCTACACATGGCTGAATTAGGCTTGGGAGCTGGATCAGGTTACTCGATCAAGAGGAAGTTGGATTAGGCCAAGTTAGGATAGGAAGTCAGGTGACATATGGTAGGGTGAGGCTAGAGGACTGGATTAAGTCATGTCGAGGGGATCCGTCGAGCTAGGTCAGGAGAAGCTTGGGTTAAATTAGGACAGGAGTGGATGAGATTGGTTCAGTGGGTGAGGGTGAGTTAGGTTAGGTCAGGTCAGTAGTGGACTGGATAATATTATGTCAAGAGTGACTCAGTTGGGTTAGGTCAGGAGAGAGTCTGGGTTGGGCCAGGTCAGGAGTAAATGGGCTAGGTCACGGTGGGAGTGCCTCAGGTTCAGTTAGGCCAGTTAGGGAACATGATACCTTCGTTAGCAATAATGGCTACGCTGCATTAGGCCATCGACAGAACAGGTTAGTTACAATCGCAGTCAGTCCTGGATCTGCTTGGCTTTCTCTCCTTCCAGCGACCTCTAATTGTCACTTTTATTGCCGCTGATATAATGCCCGAGGTGGATGAGTGGGAGAAGGAGAGGACGGAAAGGTGGGGTGAAGTTGGGAGTGGAGCTGGAAGGGTCGGTGAAAATGTGGTTGGGGGGGGTCAAGATAGGGTGGGAGGGGTGTGGGGGGGTGAAGATGAAATGGGTGAAAATGAGAGTGGGGTAATCGGCGATGGAGAACAGGGGTAGGCGGAAATGGGAATGGTGGAGGTGAAGATGGGGAGGGATGGGGTTGAGGGAGGGGAAAAAAATGAAGGAGGTACAGCCTGAGTTGTAGGGAAGGATGAAAACGGAACAGGATAGGAATGAAGATGAAGAGGGGTGAGGAGAGATGAAGACAGCAGGGAGGCTGTGGAAGGCGTATATGAAAAGGTATGGGTGAGGAGGTGAGGAAGGGGTGGTAGGGAAGAAGATAGGTGAGTGAGGAGAGGTGATGATGGATCGGGTGAGGGGTTGGACGGAGGAGAGGGGTGAAACTGGGGGTAAGGGAAGGTGAAGATGGAAGGATGGGCGAGGGGACGTAAAGATGGAAGACAGGGCTGAAAATGGGGGAAGTAGGTGAGAAGTGAGGAAAGAAGGAAGGAGTGAAAATGAGGGTGAGTTGGGGGGGGAGGGGAAGATGGAGAGTGGGGAGGGGGGGCCTAAGGGGAAGCCAGGCCAACCCGATACATAAACCAACTGTGGCGTGTAGACGATAAGCCATTTGGATGAGGCCAACACTGGATGCGACAGACAAGGCGATTAATCACTCTCTTGGGGTCACAGGCACTGGATGCAATGAGAATGCACAAAATGTTGCATTGTATTAATTAAGATGACTTAATAATAATAATAATAATAATAATAATAATAATAATGATAATAATAATAACAATGTGATATTTACTATTTTTATTAACTATTATTGTTATTATTATATTATTATTATTACTTGTAGAAGTAATGCCACAGCCCAAACAAAAACAACACCACTAATAGCAAAAATTGAGGGGGAATAACGCTGCAAGCAATACCAGACACTAAGTGGCTGAAAGAATTAGAAGGAACGGTTAGTCCTGTACAGCCCACTATACGATTTAAACCTCTACATTACGGAGGATCAAAGCCATGACACCTTCCCACGATGGCTTGGGTCGAGTTGGGAAGGGAGGTGTAGGGAAGAGCTGAGGTGCATGTGAAATAATTGGTGTCGTATATTTGAGAGTGATCGCAATCTGTATTTTCTTCCTAATCCTCTCGCAGACATAGAGCAAATGTTATGTTTATATAAAAAGACACTGTTCAGCGCATAATGAGACGTTGGTAATGTTCGAATGTTTTAGGCAGGCATCAGACCCCCAGAGCACCGATACTTTTGTGACCCATAGTACCTCTTCCAGCTCTAGGTAAAAATACTGAACCAAAAGAGACTCCATGTAAAAATCCCGAAGTTGATGGAAAGGTATGTTAGAATTAAGATACGGTCGAACAGAACTAAATCACACTAGGTTTCCACTAACTTTTCAGACTGCATCATCATCATCATCATCATCACCAAGAATCGATGCAGATATGGCCTTGTGTGTGTGTGTGTGTGTGTGTGTGTGTGTGTGTGTGTGTGTGTGGAGCAGGAAAACCAGCCCCCAAAACCATCACTGTCACTTCTTCACCAAGCACAGCACCAGCACTAAATTCAACATCAGCAACAACAACAATAACAAACACTCATTAATATCATCATCGGATGGATAAGGCAAACATTTCTGGGCATTTTTCAAACATCCCTTTTGTAAAATTCTTCCTCTTAATTACAGACCGAAAATATTTGACAAGAAAAAGAGCTGGGCCGAGAAATCCCTCATGAACATAGCTGTAGAGAAGAGCACTCTCTAAAAACTACACTAGAATATCATTATATACATTTTTTTATATAACACAGCAGAGGAAGGAAAAACAAATGAATAAAAAAAATAATTCACACACCAGATTTCAGGTGTCCTCCATTCATAAAAAATCTGTAACAGTTAGACTTGAACAGCCGTAGGTTGAGGTCTGGGGGGAAACCACTCTGGGGAAACGAGTTCCAAAGAGATGTAGTTCGTAGAATAAAAGAATTCTGATAGGTAGAAGTTCTGCAACATGGCAGTGTGACAGTCCAGTCATGAGCGCTACAAGATGCCCATGTAGCGTGGGGGAAGGCGTGGAGGGGTGGCACAATGGATGCAACTTCGTCTGAGCATTTGCCAGAAAAGTATCTGTAAAATAATGCACGGGAGGCAACATTCCTTCTTACTTGTTAGGGAGGTAGTTCATTTGTAATAGTAGGGTTATTAATAATTCTAACAGCCAGTTGTTTTGGTACGACCTCTCCACATCCATTCCACTGGGGTGAGCAATATTCGGGCTGAGAGAGCCACATGATTCTTGTAAATTATAGCTACCTGCTCATCAGTGAAGAAGTTACGGACTCTGTACTATAATCCAAGTGTCTTTGAGGCGGCTTCAGCAACCCATTAAACATATTTTTCTGCCTCTTTTTTCTTTCCGACAAGGAGAATGTTTTCACCCCTGTATTTATGTTTGTTTGTTAGTCTGTTAGGCGGATTACTAAAAACCTAGAGAGAGATTTGGGCCACATTTGGTGGGCAGATAGCCAATGTCCCAGGGAACAATAGATTAACATTTGGAACCGATCCGGATCATGTTACAGGTT
>JAGKTI010000477.1:0-10553 GCA_018397915.1 Birgus latro
GAATAGAAAGGAGATGAGGTGGTGGGAAAGAACTTTGTGTCCTCAGTAATTATGTGATTGGGGTTGGGTTGAAGAGAAGAGAAGAGAAGAGAAGAGAAGAGAAGAGAAGAGGAGAGAGAGAGAGAGATGGACGTACGAAAAAAATTATTTATGAAAGACCTTTAAGAATCAGTTATTTCCGTAAGATGGGGACAGCCTGTATCGTTTTGTTTCATTTTTGAAGGCTCCAACATGCTTGGATGCGTCGGCCTTGGAGGGAGGGAGGGAGGGAGATGGACTTACGAAAAAAAAATGACTTATGAAAGACCTTAAGAATCAGTTATTTTCATAAGTTGGGGACAGCCTGTATCATTTCATTTCGTTTTTCAAGGCTCCAACATGCTTGCATGCGTCGGCCTTGGTCACCTAATGGCGGCTCTCCATGCTGCTCGATCTATGGCAACCTCCCTGTTCAGTTTCTTAACCCTGAAGTCACATTTAATGACCTCGTCCAGCGTCTCTCTCAGTCTACCCCTCGCAACTCCACCCCCAATATTAGCGTTTCTCACTTTCTGCACCCAGTTATCATCTCCCATCCTCTCCAGATGCTCAAACAATCTCAATCAATCTCTCCTCATCACAACACCAATACACTCCAGTCCCATCCTACCTCTCAATTCTTCCATTGTAAACCCAGCGCCCCCAGGCCTTGCATGCAGAGACACACTGCACATCCACTTAATCATTGTCAATTCTGTACGTTTGAGCCTGCGAATATCCTCTTCCTTTACTGCCCAGGTCTCACTACCATACAGCATTACACTCCTAACACATGATGCATACAAAGACCCCTTAGCACGTAGGGAGAGTCCTCTCGATGTCAGGAAAGGCAACAACTCCCTGAACTTCTTCCAACCACTTCTCACCCTACCCACAGAGCTAGCTCCAGCCACACCTCCAGCACAGAACATATCTCCCGAATACCCAAACTCATCCACACACTCAAGAGATTCACCAACAAGCTCAATCCTTTCACTCCTGTAAACCTCCACCTGTTCTCCCCAGCACGCCGCACACGTAAAATCAGCATTATCTCGCAGTCTACCTCTACTACTACTACATCTCTTGTGCATTCACTTATCACTAACACTGCACAAGATGGAATTACTTCCCATGCCCTTGTGGCAAACTACACATGGCCACTCTCCTTCTTCTTTGACAGCACCGCCACCAATCCTAGATATCATCACTTTTATCTGCATTTACTCTTAAGACCTTGCACCCCATACCATCTCTCCACTTCCTCCGCCTCCCTTTCATTCTCTGTAATCAACACCTAATCATCAGCATACAACACCTCCCATGGAAGTCCATTTCTGAAGTCATGTGAGAGGGCTTAAGTACCATGATAAACAACAAGGGACTCAAAACTGACCACTGATGCACACCAACATTCATGGAAAACTCATCACTCAAATCTCCATTCACTCTTATCTGGGTGCAAGCACCCACATACACTGCCATAACCACCCTAACTCTTCAATCCCAAGCTTTCTCATTGCCCACTTCACCACCTCTCTAGGGACTCTATCAAAGGCCTTCTCCACATCAACAAAAACAAAGTACAGTTCCCTTTTCTTTCCAATATATTTTTCCTGAAGCTGTTGAACAATAAATATGGCATCAGTGGTTCCCCTGCCTGGCAAAAACCCAAACTGCAACTCATCAATATTCACTCTTTCTCTAATCATACCTTCTAGAACCCTCTCCATTACCTTTATTTTCTGATCTAAAAGCTATATACCTCTATAATTTCTTCTTTCCAGGGCATCACCCTTCCCCTTGCACACATTTACAATTACACTCTTCAGCCAATCATCTGGGACAACACTCTCAAATATATTCAAAATTTATCAGGTCAGTAACTAACCTCATCTCTATATTTCCTGAGGCCTTCAACATTTTGGCAGTCAACCCTGACACACCTGCTGCCTTCCCCACCTGCATCCTGCTTATTGCCTCACTCACAGCAGCAGCATCAATCAAAGGCCAAGGGCCAAACACTGAATCTGCTGGCTTCAAACATTCCCTGTCCCAGTCAACCTCCTCATTCAACAACTGGCAATAATGCTCTCTCCATGCATCTTTAATATCTCCACTGTTCACTACTACCCTTCCTTCATCATTCACACACTGCTCACCTATAATAACCCAGTTTTCCCTCTTCACCTGATTTGCCACCTTCAATATCACATTTTTCTTTCCACATGATTTAGGTTATCAAGTAAAAGTCTCTGTGACAGACTTCGCACTGAATACCTCTCTTCTAGTCCTACGCTTGGCAGTCAAGTATTCCGCCTTGTTACCACCCTTCTTCCATTCCCAGAAAAGCCTTCTTTCTCCTTAACTGTAGCTTATACACTCTCATCCCACCACCAAGTTACTTTATGTCTTGGTGGGCCTCTTGTCCAACTGCATATTGCATCAGTAACTCTCAAGAGGTTGTTCTTGAGGGTTCTGTACTGTTCATTAACGCCTCTGTCAATGGCTCCCTGTTCAGTCACTGCTCTCCTCATCTCGCTATAGAAGGCATCTCTTACTGCTTGGATTTCCAGCTTCCATATTTTCCCCCTAGGTAAATAAGTCCTCTTTTTCATTACTCATTCTTTAAGCACCATGTCACGAATCAATAATTTGTGCTGCTGCACACACTCTTCGTTTCCTATAACTTTAACATCCCTCACTAACCTCCTATCAACCCTCCTGACCAGAAAATAATCTATCGACCACTATTTCCCCAAGACTCGTACATAATCAACCTACTCTCTCTTTTCCTAAAATGTGTGTTGCACACAATCATGTTCACTGCCTCCCCAAACTCGAGTATCCTTTCCCCTTCTGCATTTCTTGTACCATATGCACATCCACCATGTACACCTTCATATCCCTGAGCTGCTTCACCTACATGACCATTTAAGTCCCCTCCCAAAACCACTATCTCATCATCCCCCATACCACCTACTACACTTATAAAGTCATCTCCAAAATGTATCCTTCTCTACCTCATCCAAGCCTGCCTGTGGAGCATATGCTGATATAATTGAAATCATCATTCCACCATACAAAATTTTCACCACTAATATCCTATCATTTACTCTCATTACATTCATTACATATTCCACTCATTTCTCCGCAACCAACACACCCACACCCCGATATCCGTCTGTCCTCCACTGCCAAAACAACAAAACAACTTATAGTAGCAATCCTTACCAACAATCTTTCTGGCTGATCCACCCCTGTACCGGACTTCTTGCAAACATGCCACATCCACCCACTTCCTACTGAATGCCTCAACTACTTCCTCCACTCTACCCTTCAAACTTCCTACATTCCATGAACCCATTCTCATCCCCCTGGGTGATTTAATGTCCTCAGGCTTGCTTTCAAGCTTATTCTTATACTCAGTCATAGTCAGTAATAATAAAAGGGAAGAGACATACCACACGCCCCACCAACAGCACTGTCCTAGGTCCAGGCAATGGATCTGGGACCCCTAGCCCACCAGCTTACCAGTGGCTGTGGTAGTGGCCTTAAGGTACCCTGCCAGGGCAGCTACAGGGACACCCTCCAAGTGCGCCTTGGCACTGTAACTGCCCGCCATTATGCACCCACTAATAGGGTAGCCTCCTGGGGCTCTTCTCCCAGGTTCGGGCCCCTCTCTTTTGGGCACAAGTGGCAGCCTGGGAACCACAATGCCCTGTAACCTCTAGCACAAGTTCAAGCCCCATCTCGCCCCGGACCCATGATCTATGCCGGTGGAACCTCTGTCACGCCTCCCCCAAAAGTCCGAAAGTCTGCCACTCGGTAGTGGGGGCAAAGTTCTCTGGCCACATGGCCTTGCTGGCATCAACCCCAGTAACGTAGTGGGATACATTATGTGATATGTATAGTGCATGTGGTGTAGTGCATAAGAGCTGTGGCTCAGTGGGTTATAGCGCTCCGCTCTGACCGAAGGGTCGGAGGATCGAATCCACCCAAGGGTCATTGGTAGACATCAGGAAGGGTATCTGGTCATAAAATGCTAAACGCTCCAATCCAAAAGTCCTCTATCCAGGGGCAATGCCTTAGCCCTTCGGGAATACCAGGTGTAAAACCAAATTATTATTATTAAATGTTTGGGAGAGTATGCTGGTCTACTCTCCACGTTACTGTCACAATGAAAAGGACAGCAAAGGGGATGGTTAGGTAGCTAGTGAAATAGGAGCTCCAGCTCTCCCTATCACCAGCATTCCCATTCCCCTCCGGAGTACCACCCTGTTCGGCTGGAGCTACAGCCTTCTCCTAGTATATATATATAGCAATAAATATATATAATAATCCTTTAGTTACAGTGTAGTTGATTACAGCAGTTTTCATAGAACATTTTCCAGTTTATAAACATTGTTATCACGTGCCTGAACCGAGCAGTGCCCAAGATTCACAAACACTGGCATGGTGCATCAGCCCATGACTTCATCACATGAGTAAGCTGGTTTCACTGGTCAGAATCTTTTAGCCATGAATACTTGCTTTTCACTGGCTATACCATCACAGCTGGGGTTGAAGGTGAGTTTCACAAAGTGCTGTCCATACTCCAAAGTTGTGAACAGCACTATTTGGAGTCTAATGTATGAAAAACTGTTTTTAATTATACACATTGTAATGCTCATTTCTGTATTTTATTAAGTCATAACATACTGGTACGAGTGTAGATAAATTACTCAACTAATTTTAAAAGCACATGTGTGACAAATGATATTCATCTGACCAATTTTTGTTTACAACCAGGCTATCCATTCAAAGTCAGAGACTTCATCATATTTGTTTAAGATGCAAAATTATCAAGCTGAATCATTTCCTGTTCTCCCTGATTGCTTTCTATGTCATTCTAATCATTTTTATGGTGATGAGTGAGTTTTTTTTTTCCTTCCTGTCGTTTATATCAATATTCATCTTGATTCACTTATCTTTGTTTATCAAGGGTAATGGGAGATTTTCTAAAACCTACTTAAATCTACTGAACTTTATTCATCATCATCATCATCCAGATCTCCTTCCCCATCCTACGGCAGGGTGAGGAGTGGCAATGTCTAGACTTTATTATCACAAGATTAATCTTACATATTCATACATTTGTCTTACCTAATAGAACAATATAACCAAACTCAGTGGTTCTTAAAATTTTTTACCCTCATACTCTCAGGTTCAACTTCATGTCAACCTGATACCCCCTCTCTAAAATTATTGCTCCTTTCACTTTCAGTTTCTTGTAAAAAGAGGAAAGAGAACAGCTATGAACAAACAGTTGATATCTATGGACTTTTGTTTTCAACAAACAGATATTCATACACAAATAACTTCTACTTCACTGTTGCCAGTGAGTGTTCTCATACATGAAACTGGTCAATTTTTTTCAAGATACCCCTCTAGGTACACCCAAGAACCCATTGCAATACCCACTGAGGGTAACGATAACCTACTTTAAGAACACCTGACCTAAGTCAACCAAAGTATAACCTACCCCAAACACACTCAACCACACAAAACCTAACCTAACTTAATCAATACAAACCTAACCAAATTTAACCTAGTCTAACTTAACCATAACCTAGCCTAATCTAACCTAACCTAGCCAACAGTAACTTATTCAAACATGCCAAAAAATCATAAAATAGGTTAGCTTAGGACAACATTTTTGCATTAAATTCTTTAAAGTAGAAATACATCAACATACGAATCTCTCACCACCATCTTACATTCGACGCAAAGAGCTGATCTTTGTTTACAATTTACTAAAGGGCTTGACACGGTGCAATTGACTGATCCATGAAGTGTGTACCTATCTAAGACACAAAATGATTAGTTTACTGTGCATTTATGATGATGTACACTCATCTAGGTCTGAATTACTGAAACTGTGGACAAACTGCAGGACAGCACCCATTAACAAATGATGACAATTTTTTTTTTTCTATTTATCTATCTACAGCCAGACACCTTACTCCCATAAGAGGTGGCCACAAACAAAATCCCTCCTTGTCACTCTTTCCTGCCATTCTGCTGCCCTCCCCCCAACTAATGCCACCCCTCTCATCCCTCCATATAATCCTGTCTCCTCGACATGTGCCCTTCCAACAAGGTTCAAATTTAACTTCCATACACTGAATAGGGATCACAATGCTGTCAGGCAGCGACTTTCTTAATTCCATGCTCACTTCCCCACATATCACTGCCTTCAATGAACCAGAAACCTTTCTTCCCAGTTGTACCTTTCAAGCACTTCATCCTCCAAACTTCCATCCTTACTCATCATACTACCCAAGTTAAATGCACTCACATTTTTCCATTTCCTTACTATCCAGCCTCACTGCGCATTCAGTGCGTTCATCCCTCTTGAAGATACTTTTTTTTTTTAAGACTATCTTTCCTCCTTATAAAGCCTCATAAAGTCATTTATGACATCCAGATACTGCAGAAATATCATTTATGTTACTAAAGATTGTATAATTCACCCATGACTCCCAAAATATGTGAAAATAACATGTTACTGAAGAGTAAGAAATTAGGTTTGTGGCATCAGCAATGGTGTCCTACAGAGGGCAATGGATCAAATTGGACCCAAACTCATTTATCACCAAATCGTTCAGAATAGGTTAAATTAATACAGGTTTGGCTGAATTAGGTTAGGTTAGGTTGTGTCAGGCTAGGTTAGGTCATATTAGGTTTGGTTAGCTGGGATGGGCAATTAGTAACAGACTAACTTTGGAGCTGAATCAACCCAAAAGTCTGACATGGTGGGTAGCCACTTGATATGGTTTGCATTTCAAACTGGTGGTTCTATAGTTGATATCTTTTAAATTATGCATTCTGCAATTTTTTAAAGCTATCACAATGACAATTACCTTACAGTTCATTGAGAAAAATATCATCATCACCATCATCCGGACCTCCTTTCCCACCCTAGGGCAGGGTGAGGTGTAGCACAGTTCAGACAGCCAAAGTTTGCCCAAATCAATGGAACACATTTCCATTCACTCATCATTCAAGCCCTCAAAATCCTGACTCCATCTGGTAGGCCAAAAAACTTTCACCACGTTCTGTAGCTTCACATATACCTAACTGACGAAGCCAATCCTAATGCTGTTACATTAAACAGGGGTGCCAAATCCCTGATCACGCACTTGTCCGCACAAAATTCATTCAGCCAGCTCGATCACTTGTCAGTCCCTTAGCCTCACTGACTTCCATACCACTCTTCCTCACACACTCATCTATCATATCCCTCCACCTTCTTCTAGGCCTACCTAACCTCCTCCCTCCTACAAATTCACTCAGATATACCTTTTTCACCACTTTGTTATCATTCATTCTCTCTACATGACCATGCCATCTCAGTAGTCTCTTCGATTCTGATGTCCACAGACTTCCTCACTCTGCATCACTCGCGAATCACATTATGGTATTCAGTATCCTATCCACTCTCTGTACTCCATATACATTCCTCAGCAGTCCCAGCTCCACTGCTCTTCATTGCAAATTTTATGCATGGGTGCTCTCCTGCAGTTTCATCAAAATTTTCATTAATAATTACTAATGCCATCAAGTGGTTTGCTTCTGACTCAACCTGTAGGCCTATCCCAAACCATGACCTCATTTTTTTATGTAAAACTTTTGGAAAAAAAAAAAGTGCACATTACATGGCAAAAAATACAACAGATTTGGTTGCTGTGAAAATTTAGAATAGGTTTAAATAAATCAGCACTAGTAACGGTAATTTCAGGTCAAAAATAGCATCTAAGATGGTGTCCGTCTGCCTTCTGTGCACCACAAGATGGCATCCGTCTCTTTTGTGCCACTGGGAATTGGAAACAGTTTACAACCACTGCGGCAAGCATTTACAACCATAATAATAATAATCAGAAAAATAAGAAAAACAAATTTTAAGAATAAAAAGTGAACTGGTAAGGTCTTGCTACTACTTAAACTAAATACATTTACCTCAGTGAGTCTAGAGTTAGGTGTACGGCTAATGGCTGGTGAGGGTTCGATGAGGTACATGTATGTTCGTTTGTTCATTTTTGAATAATCCAACATGCTTGCATGTGTTGGCCTTGGTCACCTAATGGCAGCTCTCCAGATGCTCAGTCTCTGGTAGCTTCCCTATTCAGTCCCTTATCCCTGGAATCACACTCAATGATCTCATCCAAGGCCTTTTTCGGTCTACCTCTCAGCAACCCTACTCCTAACATTAACCCGTCACGTTCCGGCTGATTTTCCACCACTGACCCCACGCAATCCCACAAATTTTGGAAAAAATTATTTTTGGCTCAAACCTCCACTTTTGGTGAGAAACACTGAAAATTCATAAAGAAACTGCCCACCTGAGCTTATAAATATTGCTACAGGTGAAAGTACCCTCACCTTTTCAGGCTCTATGAAGGTACCTGGCTTCAAAGAAAATGAACTTTAAATTAGGTATTTATTTATTTATTTGGTACGAATATATATGTAATACAAGGGTATATTGGTTTTCACACAATAATATAGGTGATATCAGCATTGTTCACTCACCAAACATATCAATATGGCACCTTCCTTTATGACATTACCACCTCATCACTTCTGTTTGTTTCTTCCTCTAGCTTGTTTCTTCCTTTGTCCTCCACCTCAGGAATCACTTCACCATGAATTTCATCATTGGAGAGACCGTGGCGCGACATGTCTTTACTGGCCAGGTCACTGCTAACAGGTTAGTTGCCGAGAAAATGGAGTGTGTGGGGGGGAGGGGGGGGCAGGTGGGGCCAAGCAGTATCCCCACCATCAAAGGTCTCCCACATATGCCTACCAAAAATCACCAGTGAAACTTAAAAATGTGCAAATGGCGGACCATGTAATTGCTAAACGTATAGGTAAGTCGTCCGGTGTCATCGTGAAGAAACGTGGCAACGTACCCATACGTCAACGGGATGCCTCGGGTTAACACTCCTCACTTTCTGCACCCAATTATCATCCTCCATCCTCTCCACATGTCCGAACCACCTCAATTTCTCTCTCCTCATCGCAACACCAATACTCTCCAGTCCCATCCTATCCCTCAACTCTTCCACTGTAAACCTAGTACCCCAAGGCCTCACACTCAGGGATGCAGAGCACATCCACCTAATCATTATCATTTCTGTATGTTTGAGCCTGCGAATATCCTCTTCCTTTACCATACAGCATTACACTTCTAACACATGCTGCATACAAAGACCCCTTAGCCCAGAGGGAGAGCTCTCTCAATGTTAGGTGAGACAATAGCTCCCTAACCTTCCAACCACTCCTCATTCTAGCCATAGAGCTAGCCCCAGCCCCACCTCCAGCACATAACATGTCTCTCAAACAACAAAACTCTTCCACATACTCAAGAGACTCACCAGCAAGTTCAATCCTGTCACACCTGACAATCTCCACTTGCCCTCCCTGACACACTGCACAAACAAAATTGGCAGTATCTCACAGTCTACTTCTGATACCACTACATCTCTTATTTCCCACGTATCGCAGACATTGCACAAAATGGAATTACTTCCCAAGTCCTCGTGGCAAATTGCACATGGCCACTCTCTCTCTTCTATGACAGTACTGCCACCAGCCCAAGATACCATCACTTTTGTTTTATCCGCATTTACTCTTAAGCCCTTCTGCCCCATACCATCTCTCCACTTCCTAAATCTTTCCTCCACCTCCTATTCATTCTCTGCAATCAACACCAATTCATCAGTGCTGAACATCTCTCACTGAAGTCCATTTCTGAAGTCACCTGTATCCTGCCTAATGCCCCAGTAACATGTTAAATATTTTCCCTTACTGTGCCCTTGTCATCATTTCCCCTGATTTCTCTTACTCTAACCATGCCTCTGTGTATTTCAGTTATTTACCAAACAGTATGTATGTATGTATTTAGCAGGTCTAAATTGTTCTAAAAGGGAAAATTTGAGCATGCACTTGGGGAGCCAGGTCCGAAATAGGATAAATAAAATTGGTTCTGTGTATTTGTTGTATAGCAAATCCATTACCACACTTCATGGTCTGTACCAATTATGCAAAATAACCAAGGGGTCAGTGTTGTGTGTGTGTGTGTGTGTGTGTGTGTGTGTGTGTGTGTGTGTGTGTGTGTGTGTGTGTGTGTGTGTGTGTGTGTGTGTTTTTATGCAAGGAAGAAGGAACCAAAGGCCACAGGCCTGCATACTGTTCCTTCCAAGAAAAAGCAAAAAGAATACAAAAGAGAGCCAAATTCAAGATCCATTCATTTCGAGATGCCTGGACACACTGCGTTTGAAAGACTGGAGATCATAGGAAGTAGGAAATACAGACAGAGGAAGACAGTTCCAGAGTTGACCAGTTGCATAAATGAAGGACTGGGAGTAACGGTTAACTCTTGCATTAGAGAGTTGGACAGAAAAGGGATGAGAGTTTGTTGCTAGACGGGTACTACGTGCCCGTCGTAGAGGTGGAGGGATGCAAGCAGACAGTTCAGAGGAACAGTGACC
>JAGKTI010000477.1:15096-34957 GCA_018397915.1 Birgus latro
ATGTTACAGAAATTAAGAAGGAGTGAGTCAGACAGTGGTTCCAGGCAGCTCTTTGAGTCATCACCGGGAGAGGGGTGGATGGTGGGGGCATTTATGGTCCCCCCCCCTGGGGACTCCGAGGCATGATTTGTGTGTGTGTGTGTGTGTGTGTGTGTGTGTGTGTGTTACCCCATGAGGAGTGTGGAAGCCCAGGGCTAGGCAAGTTGGTCCTGACATTTAAGAAGAGAGTGACCAACCTCATTCATCCGAGTGGCATTACATGAGCAATAAACTCCAACCACCCATTGGATATAAACCTACACAGGCTCAATCCAGCTGGAGCACCTTAATTACCCACTAAACTACCAGGCGCCATAGTCTGGTTATATGGTTACCACCCAGTGTAGTAAACGCTTTCCTGGCGTACAGTAAAACATTTGGCTTGTCACTCAGTGTAGAGTCACCCATAGACAGAAGGAAGAAGAAAGAAAGAAAGACAAGAGGAAAGAAGGAAGGAAGGGAGGAAACGGCAGTCACCTGAAGGCAACACTACACTGAGTGAGTGCATGGTGAGTGCCCCACCCCCCACACACACATCATCATCCAATCCTGTGTTGCCCCATGAGGAGAGTAGGTGCCCAGGGCTAGGCAAGTTGGTACTGACATTTAAGATGAAAGTGACCAGCCTCACTCACCCCTGAGTGGCAACATGTGACCAATAAACCCCAACCACTCCTTGGATATAAACCTGCCCAGGTTAAATCCAATTGAATGCCTTAATTACCCACTAAATCACCAGGTGCCATAATCTGGTTATATGGTTACCACCCAGAATCGTAATATTTTCCTGATGTACAGGAAACAGTTTGGCTTGTCACTGAGTGTAAAGTCATGCATAGATGGAAGGAAGAGGAAAGAATGAAGGAAAGAAAAACAGAAGAACAAGGAAGGAAAGAAGGTAAGAAGAGAGGAAAGGGCAGTCAGCCGAGAGCAGCATTACATCGAGTGAGTGGATGGTGAGCGCCCCCATCTTTTTTTCCTCTTGCCCCATCAGGAACACAGGAACCTTGTACTAAGCTTTTCAGTCTTGACATAATTTTAAGGTGATGTATTCAACCTCACTTACCCCTGTGAGTAAAACCTAACCACCCCTCAGATGTAAACCATTACAGGCCTCATCCAGCTGGATTGCCTTAACCCATTACATCACCAGGCATCATCTGGTTATATGGTTACCATCCACTGCAGTAAATGGCTGACTGAGTTACACAAAACCATATGGCTTGTCACTCAGTGTAAAGCCAACTGAAGGAAGCTATACATTGAGTGAGTGGATGGTGGACCAGTTATTTTAAGTGAATCAACACCTATCATTCTAATCCTATATCCAACATATAAATGGAGCAGGGAGACCTCTTTATATCCAACATATAAATGGAGCAGCGAGACCTCTTTATATCCAACATATAAATGGAGCTGGGAGACCTCTTTATGGACAAAATTTGAGAAAAAAATGTCTCAGTTATTATCTCCATTTTTCCTATACACTTCTGTACATGCTACATGGTTGCTTGCAAAGCAAATGTTGGGGACAAAATCATCATTTTCAAAAGCCCACAGGCAGATAGATTCGAGACCCCTTTAGCCACCTTTCCAACACCAATAAAATATATGGGCTGTATTCTTTCTCCTGAGTCCCCAGGGAGTTAAGCTGGTATCATTCATCAAAACATATTCCAATACAGATATGCATGCAGTACAAATTACTATCATTTAACCAAAATGATCCCAAATTTGGCCTGTGCCTAGTCCAAGTTTATCAGACTAATGACATCTTACCACTAACAATAATATGACAATTACTAAAGATAAAAACAAAACTGTAATTACTGACCTGCAGAGTGGTAGGATGTGATGTGGAGACCCCTGGCCATGAACACTGCAGCAAATTTGACAGGGTTGACCACAGCAGCTCGTCAGACACCTCACTTGTGCTTACGCTCTGGTATCAAAAACACACATACACTTCAGTACAATTATTATCTTGTACAAATGTTAGTTTAACACATAATACACCTAAATTGTGATTTACCTGATCATAAAATTCACTGATTGTGCAGTCAAAAACAAGTGACTATAATATACTGTTACTGGTGTAGATACCCCAGTTGTGAGATAGAATTAGGAGAGGGAGATGATAAGTGTACAGATAAAACGAGCCGCTGAGAAATCAGTTAATCTTTACGTTTCGTTTTCATATCTTTCGTATCGTGTTCTGACCTGGTGGGTCGGACAAAGGGTCAAGTCCTTCCCGGCTGTGCGTACTCAGCGGTCAGAAGTTCACTGGAAATAGATTAGGAGATTATCACAAAGATCCTATTTCCCAGTTTAACCGCTCCTGTCCGTGAGAAAGTAGGATAAGCCTAAGAGGGGTGAAGCGTATTTCCAGAGTAACTGCCAATCAAAATATGCCAAATCTTTCTCTGACTTTCTTGATGGCTCGTAATTGGCTATGGGTGAGCGTAGTAAGGCCCTCATGGGTCGTACGAGGTACTAGTACTGTTGAGTGGCTGGAGATTATTATTCCAAATGCCTAATGGCTAAATAACCGAAAGAGGCGGAGAAACGACCTCTTCTTATAAGCTCGATTTAGCAGAGACAGTGGCACTTTTAAAGTCACTTTCAAAAGACACATTCATACGTCTTTGTTACGGTCACGTACATTTGTTTGTCTCATTTTATTACACTTTCCCTCATAGTTTCTCATTGCTCAGTATGTGACGTTAATTACAACAGACACTGTTTTGCACCTTTATTAGTTTATTCACTACTCCAACTACACTTGTATAATTTATTCACTTTCTTTCACCTACACTTGTGTGTGATTTATACTTGGTTTTTACCCTGTCTCCAAGCCACTCGTGTTTGGTATCTGTGAGTATTGTTTGTGAACCTACGCTCCACTGAGTTGTGATCTGGTTAGGTAAGAGTACCTAGTTTATATTTGTATTACACAGAGCTATATGTGCATTTCCCCTTTGTAAATTGAATCTGGTATCTTTTATCAGATGTGTGTGTTATAGTGTTCAGTAAAGTTAAGTTAGTTTTCTTGTGAACTTTACCTTATCCCTTTGGGTGATTAATTTAAAGGTTAAAAGTGCACCTTAATATACACGTCCATAACAATATTAAAAAAAAGAACTACTCCAATATATAACCACTATGCCAGGAATCGAACCCGGGACTCTCAGGTGAAAGCCTGGCAGCAGTCCACTATGCCACAATGAGGTAAAAGTTATCTCATATTGTCACAATCTTGTAACCAATGTCCCTCCACCCCCACTGATTAAAAGCATCTAACTGCCCAACTGACAGTGGTTTATCTCACCCTCTTCAGGCTCACAGTGGGGATGGAGGGACATTGGTTACAAGATTGTGACACTGTGAGATAACTTTTACTTGGTCATGGCATACTGGATTGCTGCCTGGTTCTCACCTGAGAGTCCCAGGTTTGATTTCCGGCATAATGGTAATATATTGGATGATTTTTTCCTGTGTAAAGAATAGGTTTCTCTCTTCACAAGAACATTCCTCGCTGCTCATTAGTGTGATGCTCATACTGTAAAACAATGATCTAGTGGACTAATAGTGGCAAAACTCTATCCATTTCTGCTGACTCACAGTTGTTTGCAAACTAATCCCCCCCCTCCACCTACCTACACAATCACAAATCATTACTCAAATACCTTTCACTAACATACAGGGAAACATAATAAAAATCCAAGCAAAAGACAACAAAGACATCGTTTGCTTTGTTTATAAAGACTCCAACATGCGTGCATGCACTGGCTTTGGTCACCTAATGGCAACTCTCTGTGTATTGTTATTATTATGACTGTATTATTACAAAAGTTATTATTATTATTATTATTAATATTACAGTAAACCCTCATTAATTCGTACATCAATATTTCGTAATTCGGGATAACTTGTAGAGGCTATCATGGAAAATTTTAAGAAAAATATCAACTTGTTTACAGTGTATAGTACACTACTGTTTAGTAATCTAAGTGTGTGCAGTCTAAGTGCTCAAAGTGTTCAGTGTTTTTGTTAGAAAAGTGTTCAGAAAAGTGACCTAGAGCCCCCCAATCCATCTCTTCACCCTGCCAAAGGCCTCCTCCAAGCTTGAATACTTCCCTGCAGTACCAAAACAAGGTAAGGTTCTATTAGTTTTATTTTTATTTTTTTCTCAATGTACAGTACTGTACTGTATAATGTGTTTTGGAGGGAGTGGAGGGGGAAACCCAATTAACTCGTAAAACTGCTGACTTGTAGAGGGTTAGAACCCAATTATCACGAGTTAATGAGGGTTTACTATATTATAGTGGTAGGTGGTGGTGACCATCATCCACTCACTTGATGTGGTGCTGCCTACTTCTTCCTTAGCCTTTACCATTCTTTTTCTGTTCCTGCCCTCCTCTCTTCCTGTTTCTCCCATCTTTCCTGTCACTTCTTATTGCTTTGCTTTCCTTTACAGGTGGCTTTACATTGAGTGACAAGCCAAATGGTTTCCTGTAAGCCAAGAAACCATTTACAACGCTGGGTGGTAACCATATAACCAAACCATACATGCTCCCTACCTGTCAACAAGTGGGTTGGTGGAGGGTTAGTGCCCCTCCCCATAAAACAAATAACTCAAAGTCAAATGGCCACCCCTTACGGGATTATGGCATCTGGCAATAGATAGACAGACAGTTTATTATTAACTAATCCTGTGCTGTCCCATCAGGAGTGTATGAGCCCCGGGCTAGGCAAGTTGGTCCTGACATTTAAGATGAGAGTGACCAGCCTCACTCATCACTCAGTGGCATTACGTGAGCATTAAACCCCAACCACACCTTGGATATAAACCTGCACAGGCTCACTCCAACTGGAGCACCTTAATTACCACTAAACCACCAGGTGCCATAATTTGGTTATATGGCTACCACCCAACATAGTAAATATTTTCCTAGTGTACAGGAAACCATTTGGCTTGTCACTCAGTGTAGCATCACTCATAGGCAGAAGGATGAGGAGAGAATGAAGAAGAAGTAAGACAGAAGAGGGAGTGTAGAGTCACCCATACTCATTACTATTATTATTATTATTATCATTATTATTATTGTTAACCCTTCCCGTCCGGTAGATGTTGTCCCGGTCACTCCCCACAGCTGGGCATTCCCGACATAAATCAGCAAAATGATCTATTTTTAAACTTTTATATCTCTGTTAATACTTAACCAATTAAAACAAACATGGTCTCATATTACTCAACAATCCTTCGACTTGAAGACTGCATCAGAGGTCCGTGAAGTGCATGTAGGGAGAGTGAGTAAGTGAGGAATGAGGGCAATTTTTGTTGTTTTTCTTGTCGGTGTCCATATGCGTGGTGGAGGTTCGATGACACAACAAAGGCTCACACTAGCCCACCACAATGACAACAGTTCAATAACACTTCCAGGAGACCACAATCCACTACAAACACTGTCTCCGTGAATATTTTTCCATAATCGGTCATACTTGGTGCTGGTAGGCTGGTCACCGTACCAATGACCTTACAGACAGACAGACAGATACACACACTCTTCATCTCTCTCTCTTTCTCACACACACACACACACACACACACACGGACAGAGATGTTTGTTTGGCTTGCATTCTCACTCAATTCTGGCCGTGTGAGTAGAAGTCTGGGTATTACAACTACTACAAATTACAATACTATCATTACCACTACTACAACTACTACTAATACTGTACTGAAACTACCACTTCTACAACTACTACTATTACTACAACTAACACAACTACAACCATTATTACTGCCACACCTACTACACGTACTACCACTACTACTACCACTACAAGTACTACTACAAAAACCTAAAAAAAATGTAAACAAAATAGTTATACACGTAGTCCATAAACGAAAATACTGTATTTTCCACTATAACAGAAAATTTCTTCCTGTGATTTAAACTTTTTCATCATAGTAAATATACACACATGAAAACTCTTAATAAAAAAAAAGACACTAATTTCATGGTGAAAAATTATTCACGTAAATAGAGCGATGGCGTGAGGCATCACACTTCCTCCTCCCTCCTGCCTTTCTCCACTACATTTTCTGCTATAAAATTTTTTCATCATAAGAAACATAAACACACGGAAACTTTCAGTAAAAATTAAAGCACTGATTTCATCATGAAACACTTTCTGCTTCCATTTTATTCACATAAATAGAGAGGGGTGGTGCGAGGATCGATGCACCTCCTTTCCTCCTCCCTTCTCCACCTCCTCCCTTTTCTCAACTCCCTACCTCCACTTCCATCTACTTATCCTTGCCAATATCCCCCTCTCCAGGTTCGTCATTACTCTCTGAATCATCCCCATCATCGGAAATAGCAGATGAAAGTACGAGGGTAAATGATGGGTGCAAAGTGGAGGAGTCATGTCCTCCACCCTCCTCACACAATGCATAAATATCAACACTCATTATGGCAGTCACTTTCCTGAAAGGAAGTCACTTTCTCCACTCACAGTTACTGACAATGTCACCTTGAGTTCTCTCCCTATATCACTATCACTAAGGCATTTTCTTTTCTGGCCTTTGGACTTTGTTGGTGTTTAAGTTGGTGCTGTGGGCACTCAGTCAAGGATCCGGACACTGGGAAAACTTTTTGCATAGATCTATCCATTACGGAGATAAGTAGGTAACTGAAGCATGACTCAGATGCGTGCAGGAGGGTTGCCAGTGGCTGCGTTCAAACAATGTCGCGAAACACTAGATCATGTATACGTGCACCCCGGATGGCCCCGGGGAGACATGTAAACATATTACCCGGACAGGATGGGTTAATATTATTACTATTCACTACTACTACTCATCATCATCATCTGGACCTCCTTTCCCACCCTAGGGCAGGGCATTCAAGCCCCCAGAATCCTGGCTCTATCTGACTGGCCAAAAACTTTCACCACATTCTGTGGCTTCACATACACATATTCAACAGAGACAATCCAAACGCCGTCACGTTAAAAGGGGTGCCAAATCCCTGATCATGCACTTCGTCTCACAATATTCATTCAGCCAGCTCGATTTCTTGTCAGTCCCCTAGCCTCACCGAATTCCATACCTCTCTTCCTCACACACTCATCCACCATACCCCTCCACATTCTCCTTGGCCTACTTCGCCTCCTCCCTCTTTCAAATTCACACGGATATACCTTTTTCACCACTCTATTGTTATCCATTCTCTCCAACATGACCATACCATCTCAGCACACTTTCTTCGATTCTGGTGTCCACAGACTTCCTCACACCACATCTTTCACGAATCACATTATTTTGTATCCAATCCACTCTCTGCACTTCACAAACACTCCTCAACAGTCTCATCTCCACTGCTCTCACTCTTGACTTTTCATTTTCATGCCACACCATACTCTAACATCCATATGTTAAAGTTGGCACTAACAATCCTTCATGTAAGCTTCGTGCATCTGCAACACTCCCCCCCTCTGTTTCATATCAAGGTCTTCATAGCACCAGCTACTCTCCTTCCTTGTGCCACTCTATTTCCACTTCTTTTTCACATTTTCCTCTCTTTTCTATCACTGCACCCAGGTATCTGAACTCTCTCACCAATTCGACTCTCTCTATTCACTGTAACATCACACCAGGAGTCACCTTCTCTCTCAATAACCATCACTTTACTCTTTTCTACATTTACTCTCATGGCACGATGCTCACAGACATCAGCAAAACTCAGCACTAGTCTACCAAGCTCTTGTCCAGTATTTGCAAGCAGCACTGCATCATCAGCATACAACAAATTTGAGATAGTCCATCCATCACCAATCATTACCAATGCCATCCCTCTCTCCATTACTCATATTTTTACTTCTCTCATCACCCATCCATATACAGTAAAACCTCGATATAATGGACTTCAATAGGCCGGAATTCGCTTTTATCAGACTCGAAGAGCTACCAGACTAAACTCCTATATATCGGAAAAAGTCCGATAAAGCCAGAAAGCAGTCTGGACTGCCTGACCACTTCAGCTATGTTCACCACAATAAGACAAGTAAAACACATGTTTTTCAGTGCACAGTACAGTATTATTATGCCATTTGATTAATGTAGTGAAGGTATAACACAGTACAATACTGCAATGGTGGTGAAAACCACTGATGCAATCTGGACTAATGTCTGATATATCGGAAAAAGTCCGGATTAGCAGGGGTAAGTCCGGATGTCGCTTTTATCGGAATTTTGCATTTTTCGGACTGGCTTGGGCCCCAATTAGTCCGTTATAGTGAGGTCTTACTGTATATAGTGAACAACCACGGGGACATCACACAAACTTGTCGTATGCCCACACTGATCATGAACCATTCACTTACATGCCCATTTTCCCTTACACATGCCTCACCATCATCATAAAAACTCTTGATGGCACCTAGCAGCGTACCATCTCGTACCATCTACACCGTATATGCGCAAAACCTTCCACAATCCTTCACTGTCCACTCTGTTATATTCTTCTTCCAGATCCATAAATGCCATAAACACCTTATTGTCCTTCTCACAAGCCTTCTCCACTGTCTGTCTCAATGAAAATATTTGATCCACACTCCCTCTGTCACTAATAAAGCCACCCTGTTCAGAAGTCCCTAGGACTTCTGATATCTCTCTTACTTTCTATATGATAATTCTTCCAATTACCTCCCCTACAACACTCAATAAACTTATGCCACGATAATTCTTCCACTCACTTTGCTCACCTTTAATTTTGTACAGGGGCACAATCAAAGCCTCTTTCCACTCCGCTGGCAGTTTCACTCATCCATGCCTTCTTACACATCTCCAACAAGCACTTCATTCCACTCATTCTAGTACACTTAATCATCTCTGCACACACCTCATCAACCCCAGCTGCCTTCCCATTTTTCTGCCACTTCACAGCACTCTTCACCTGTGTGAGTGTCACGTCTCCTGACACTGCATTCCTTCTCTGCACACCCCCAAAACCAATCATGTTTACAGCTGCTCTGCTCTCTCTATTCCCATTCATCAGGCTTCAAAAAAATTCTTTCCATCTGGTCCTTACTTCATCCCCATGGGATAATAATCTAAATATGAGTTATAAATGCACAACCTCCTTTCCTGACAAATACCCTTCAATTGCTTCCCATTACCACTTTCTCCTGGTAACCATTGTCATACAGTGCACCCTCACACAATGCGAGTTTATGGGCAGCAGAAACCCTCGCATTCTATGATTTCGCACTGTGTGAACCAAAGAACTTATGGAAAAAATGGTATATGGTGGACAGCCTACCCAAGGCTTGGTCTTCGGGTCCCCTTCCAGCTTACTCTACCCTGCTAATACTTTGTCTAACAGTACTTTAAGCTGGGCCAACAAATAAAGCAACAAATAGAACACCATGTACCTTTATGTAAGTGACTTCTGGGCTTGTTAAGTAGGGAGGGGGTGGGTGTGTATTCAAGGCTCGGGGAATTTACTCTTGCCCTGCGGGGCAGAGCTCCCCTTTGTTACTCTCACTGTCACAGCTGAGGTCTCATGGAGGTGCCATAAAGCCTTCAAAGTCAACAGCTGAGACCAAGATGAACAGGTAAGTACTGCTAGGATGCTAAAACGGACCACAAGACGAGAGGTACAACATTCGTTCTCGAGGCAATATGGAGAAGAAGTGTTTGTTTACCCAGGAACAGCTGACCAGCCACCCGCCATTTTGAACCTGGCTCATTGCCAGTCACCTGCCTTCATGTGATGACTCGCATTGTACAGCCCAACACTCAAAGGAATGGCGGGAAGTCCATTTTTGCCTTGGAATCATACAGCCAATTTGCATGTTGGGAAGTTCGATTCGCTGATTTCGCATTCGATAAAAATAAGCATTTTCTGAGTTGACCTCGCATTGTAGGTGATTCGCATCGTGTGAATTCACATTGTGTGGGGGTGCACTGTACTCAGGACCAGTGCCTACTCTTCCATTCAGGTCGCCTATTACTATCACTTTATAGCTCCTGGGCACTTCTCCCATTGCTTCATCCAGCTCATCCCAAAACCTGTATTTCTCTCTCTCACTCCTGTCATCACACAGTGCATAAACTTTCACCTTCTCAAACTTGAACTTAACATACACACATCTCAAGCTGACACATTTGTAATCTCTCATCCTATTCTGCCACATCTCATTCATCAACAAAGTAACTCCTTCCTTGCATCTTCCTTGCCCATTCAGCCTGATCTTACTCATTTCACACCCTCCCACCCCTCCACACCCTTTCATATTTGTTTCACACAATGCCATCTCATCATATCTTGGACTCTTGAACACATTCACAAATCTGCCTCTGCCATCTAGACTGATGGTGCTGTCTAGGAAAGCAAATAAAAATGAAACAAATTCGAAAGCCAAATACTAGTTGCCTGCCAAAAAATGTTGCTGGCTAAGGTACAAGCTACAGTACCTACGAACCGCATTTGAAGGAGATATTCGGCAACAGACCCATTCACACAGACACACTGTCCTTTGCTAAAGACATGCAGAAGAAATTCACAAAACTCTGTTAAATTCAGTCACTGCATTTAAAAAAAGCCAAACCATATTAAAAACACACACACACACACACACACACACACACACACACACACACACACAAGGCAGCTGGCATTCTGTCATCTCTGATCAACCCATCACTAAAAGTAACAGGCTTCTGCATATCCACATAAATGCTATTTTCTGAAGGTTTGGTGAAAATTCATCCACAATTTTTCAACGGTGGAACACACACACACACACACACACACACACACAAAATTTCGAGAGACGAGATGGTAAATGGAACACAAAAAGTTAGGAAAAAATAAGAGAAATAAGTCAAGGCACCTGAAAGTAACCTTCCAGTGTGTGAACACTGTGGAGGAAATACTAAAAAATGCAGACAAACTTATGGAAAAAGAGGAATTTAAAAAAGTATGGATAAAAAGATGCCTAACTGAAGAGGAATTGGGAATACTAAAAGAGAAGAGGGAGGAGGCAAAAACAAAGAACAAGGGAAGATCAGAGTAACTCGATTGCTGGTACAAAAGTGGTACACAACCAACAGGGAATAAGAAGGAGGAAGGTAGCAGACTCAAGTGATGGCAAGTATGTAAACAAGATGATTAAGCTGATGTACTCAAATGTAGATGGAATGGTGTCTGAATTATCAGAGATACAGTAGAAGACTATACCTCTACAACGAGCACGTAGCACCCATCTAGCAACAAACTCTCATCCCTTTTCTGACCAACTCTCTAATGCAAGAGTTAATCGTTACTCCCAGTCCTTCATTTATGCAACTAGTCAACTCTGGGACTGCCTTCCTCTGTCTGTATTCCCTACTTCCTATGATCTCCAGTCTTTCAAACGCAGTGTGTCCAGGCATCTCGAAATGAACGGATCTTGAATCTGGCTCTCTTTCATATTGTTTTTGTTTTTTCTTGGAAGGAACGGTATGCGGGCCCATGGCCTCTGGCTTCTTCTTACTTGCATGAAAAAAAAAAAAAAAAAAAAGGAACCACATAGTATCTGCCTAAATGAAACCAAATTAACCCCAAAGGTATCAAACGACACCCTAAACTTAGAGGAATACAATGTATGGAGAAAAGACAGAAATTTAAGAAAGGGAGGAGTTATAATCTTAACAAAGAAAAATCTGCAAGTCAAAGAAATAATATATAATAAATACACATGGAGAGACAGACTAACAAATGAGGAAGTGAAGGAGCGTTGTGGTGTGGTTGAGGACGTGATGGGAAGCATTAGGAGAAACACGTTAAGGTGGTTTGGCATGTGGAGAGGATGGAGAGTGAAAGATTGACGAGGAGAGTGTATGTGAGTGAGGTGGAGGAGGCGAGAGGGAGGGGGAGGCCGAGGATGAGATGGAGGGATGGAGTGGAGAGGTATATGAGAGGGGGGCATGAGTTGGGAGCGTGGTAGTGAAATGGAAGGGAACAGAGTGACATGGAGGCGATTTGTTTGTGGCCACCCCGTGCGGGATTGAGGCGTCTGGCAATAGATAGATAGATAGAGAAATATACCCTCACAAGCAGAACTGATTGCATTGGAGATCAACACATCTGAAAGGAAATTAATTGTGGAAAATGCAAACATGCCACCCAAAACAAACACCTGGAAAAGAGGGGAATATGAACACCTGGCAGAAAGTACAATTCAGAGCTTAAGAACATTACTACATAAAATGGAAGAGAAATGTGAAAGAATTATATTAACTGCAGAGTTCAATACAAATATTAATTGGAATACTCTAGATGTAACAAGCAACGAAAACTGTTGGGATCAAAAGCTCCTAGATCTTGTGCAGAAATTTTTTCTACCACAGCATGCAAAGGAAAACACCAGACAAAGAGGACTTGATGAACCATCAGCACTAGATCTTATATTTAATAGGTAAGAAAATGATGTTGACAATGTAATGTATCACCCTCCACTCAGCAAAAGCAACCATGCAGTGACAGACTGTAACTTCAGGATTGCATATGACATTACCAATAATGAGAGTTACAAAATGGGTCTAAACTACAAAAAGGGCAATTGTCAAAAGAAAAAGAGACTTGCTTTGAAACAGATACAGAAGACACAATCCTGAGAGGGCATATAACAACTATAAACAAGCAAGATATGATTATACAAAGATAAGGAGGGACACTCAGAGACAGTTTGAGGAAGACATTATAAATAAAAGTAGTGATCAACCTTAGCTGTTTTACAGCTACAGCTGAAACAAAACCAAAGTTAAAGATAAAATACAGTCCAATGTGGATGACGGGATCATCTATACAGAAGAGAAAGATATTTGTGAAGCACTAAATAAAAACTTCCAATCAGTTTTTACAAAAGAAAATATTTTTGAAAGTGATAATAAGGAAAATGCATGCCCACACGTATCACCAGATATACAAATACTGTATTAGAAAAAGGAGTACAGGATGAGTTAAGTAAATTAGACAAAGGAAAAGAAATGGTCCTGACAAAATTTCAGACTGCATGCTACATTATGTGCAGAAGAGTTAAGCAAACCATTGTATTTAATATTCAAGGAATCCTTAGGTCAAGGTAAACTACCTGATATCTGGAAGAAGACAAACATTGTTCCCTCATTCAAGAACATGAATAGACAGAATCCACTAAACTACCGACCAGTTTCACTGACCAGTGGTGCTGGGCAAGCACTCAAGGACTTGCACAAAATGCAATTGCTCACCCTTGCACTCCGGTGAATATCGTTTGCACACTGAGCACCGCACGAGACCGTGCGCAATATTGCGCTTTTGCGCATGAAAAGGCAGGTGTACAAGAACAAATTTAGTTACGCTTGCACAAATGAAATTGCGCTTGCGCACCTGTCCTCCACAGGACACTCGGTCCTGGGAGCTACCCGCATAGCTGGACAAGGGATGGGGGAGGCTCAGGCGGGTTGCGAGGGCTGGATTGTTGGGGGGAGGCGGGAGGGTAGTAGCATTTCTTAAAATACTTCAACAATGTATTTTAATATTTTTATTATTATTATTATTAATAAAAAATAATAAATTAAAACTACATTATTTATTAAGAGTAGCGTATCCAATTCCTTATAAAAATCATTAAAACTATCTATCTATCGCCAGACGCCTCAATCCCGAACGGGGTGGCCACAAACAAATCGCTTCCATGTCACTCTGTCCCCTGCCATTTCACTACCACGCTCCCAACTCACACCCCCCTCTCTCATATACCTCTCCACTCCATCCCTCCATCTCATCCTCGGCCTTCCCCTCCCTCTCGCTCCCTCCACCTCACTCACATACATTCTCCTCGTCAATCTTTCACTCTCCATCCTCTCCACATGCCCAAACCACCTTAAAGTGTTTCTCCTAATGCCTCCCATCACGTCCTCAACCACAACACAACGTTCCTTCACTTCCTCATTTGTTAGTCTGTCTCTCCATTGACTCCACATGCTCCTCTCAAATATCTCATTTCCACTGCTCTCACTCTTGACTTCTGTCCTTCCAACAGGGTCCAAGCTTCATTAAAACATATTATTTAAATCAAATATCCACAGCCTATAATGGGTTGTGAATATCTGATTTTAATTATATGTTTTATGATTTTTGTAAGGAATTGGATATGCTAATGTATCGTTTTGTTTTTTGTTTAATTTCGTTTTTGAAGGCTACAACATGCTTGCATGCGTCGGCCTTGGTCACCTAATGGCGGTACTCCATGCTGCTCGATCTTTGGCAGCCTCCCTGTTCAGTCCCTTAACCATGAAGTCACACTTGATGACCTCGTCCCATGTCTTTCTCGATCTACCCCTCCCAACCCCTCCCCCAATATTAACACTTCTCACCCTGTGCAGACTGGCTTGGGAGGAGGGTAGAGTCCCGGAGGATTGGAAGTCAGGTATAATTATTCCTCTGTACAAAGGAAAAGGGGAAAAAGCAGTGTGTGGTAATCATAGGGGCATTTGCCTTCTCAGTGTAATAGGAAAAGTATATGGTAGGATACTTATTGACAGAGTTAGGGAAATTACTGAGGAATTAGTAGGAGAAGAACAAGGAGGTTTTAGGAAGGGAAGAGGTTGTGTAGACCAGATAATCATTCTTAGATCCTTAGTGGAAAAGTTTCTAGAGAAGGGCAAGAAGTTGTATGCAGCCTTCATAGATCTGGAAAAAGCATATGACAGGGTGGATAGACAAGGTTTGTGGAAGGTATTAAGAATATATGGAGTGGATGGGAAGTTGTTGAAGGCAGTGAAGAGTATGTATGAGGGTGCTAAGGCTGCAATGCATGTGGATGGCAAACTGAGTAAATCTTTCCATTTGAAGGTTGGGTTGAAACAAGGTTGTGTCATGTCTACACGGTTGTTCAATCTGTACATGGATGAGGTTATAAATGAGATACAAGGTCAGGCAGTGGATGATTGAATGGCCCTAGTGAGAGAAGGCAGTGTTTGGAAACTCCCTGTACTGTTGTTTACAGATGATACTGTGTTGTTGAGCGAAAACGAAGGGAAGCTGCAAGGCTTGGTAGATGAGTTTGAGAGTGTGTCTAAGAAACGGAATCTAAAGGTGAATATAGGGAAGAGTAGAGTGATGGTCTTCGAGAAAAGTGAAGTCAGTGAATGTACAGTGAGATTGGATGGAAAGGATATGGAGAATGTGAGTGAATTTAAGTACTTGGGCAGTGTGATGAATAAGGATGGAAGTCTGGAGGGTGAAGTGCTCGAAAGGGTGCAGCAGGGAAGGCAGGTTGCTGGTTCGTTGAAAGCAGTGATAAGAAACAGGGAGGTGAGCATGGAAGTGAAAAAGCTGTTACATGACAGTATTGTGATACCAACTCTGACACATGGAAGTGATACTTGGACCCTGTTGGAAGGACAGAAGTCAAGAGTGAGAGCAGTGGAAATGAGTTATTTGAGAGGAGCATGTGGAGTCACATGGAGAGACAGACTAACAAATGAGGAAGTGAAGGAGCGTTGTGGTGTGGTTGAGGACGTGATAGGAAGCGTTAGGAGAAACACGTTAAGGTGGTTTGGGTATATGGAGAGGATGGAGAGTGAAAGACTGACGAGGAGAGTGTATGTGAGTGAGGTGGAGGGGGCAAGAGGGAGGGGGAGGCCGAAGATGAGATGGAGGGATGGAGTGGAGAGGTAAATGAGAGAGGGGGGTGTGAGTTGGGAGCGTGGTAGTGAAATGGCAGGGGACAGAGTGACATGGAGGCGATTTGTTTGTAGCCACCCCGTGTGGGATTGAGGCGTCTGGCAATAGATATATAGATAGACCCTCTGTACCCAATTATCATTCCCCATCCTCTCCACATGTCCAAACCACCTCAGCCTACCTCTCCTCATCACAACACCAATACACTCCAGTCCCATCCTACCTCTCAACTCTTCTATCGTAAACCCAGCCCCCCCAGGCCTTGCAAGCAGGGATGCACTGCACATCCACCAAATCATTGTCATTTCTGTTTGTTTAAACCTGCAAATATCCTCTTCCTTTACTTCCCAGGTCTCTACCATACAGCATTACACTCCTAACACATGCTGTATACAAAGACCCCTTAGCACGTAAGGAGAGTCCTCTCAATGTCAGGAGAGGCAACAGCTCTCTCAACTTCTTCCAACTACTTCTCACCCTAGCAACCGAGCTAACTCCAGCCCCAACCCCCGGCACATAACATGTCTATCAAATAACAAAACTCCTCCACACACTCAAGAGACTCACCAGCAAGTTCAATCCTTTCACGCCTAACAATCTCCACCTGCTCCCCCCGACATGCCACACACAAAAAATCAGCATCATCCCGCAGTCTACCTCTAATACCACTACATCTCTTGTGCACCCATTTATCACAAACACTACACAAGATGGAATTACTTCCCACACCCCTGTGCCAAACTGCACATGGCCACTCTCCCTCTCCTCTGATTGTACCATCATCAACCTTATATATCATCACTTTTGTTTTATCTGCATTTACCCTCAAGCCCCTGTGCCCCACACCATCTCTCCACTTCTTAAATCCTTCCTCTGCCTCCTTTTCATTCTCTGCAATCAACACCAACTCATCAGCATACAACATCTCCCATGGGAGACCATCTCTGAAGTCACATGAGAGGGCTTCAAGCACCAAGATAAACAACAAGGAACTCAAAACTGACCCCTGATGCACACCAACACTCACGGAAAACTCATCACTCAAAACTCCATTCACTCTTACCTGGGTGCGAGCACCAACATACATGGCCATAACCACCCTAACCAGCCACTCTTCCAACCCTAGCTTTCTCATTGCCCACTTCACCACCTCTCTAGGGACTCCTCTTCCAAATCAACAAAAACAAAATACAATTCCCTTTTCCTTCCAATACATTTTTACTGAAGCTGTCGAACAATGAATATGGCATCAGCGGTCCCCCTGCCTGGCATAAACCCAAACTACATCTCACCGATATTCACTCTCTCCAATCATACCTTCCAGAACTCTCTCCATTACTTTCATTATCTGATCTAAGAGCTTTATAACTCTGTAATTTCCCCTTTCCAAGGCATCACCCCTCCCCTTGTACACAGCCACAATTACACTCTTCAGCCAATCATCTGGGACAACACACTCATACATAATCATATTTATAGTCAGTGACTAACCTCACCCCAGTATCTCCTAAGGCCTTCAACATTTCGGCAGTCAACCCAGACACACCTGCCGCCTTTCCCACCCACATCCTGCCTATTGCCTCATTCACAGTAGCAGCGTCAATCAAAGGCCAAGGGCCAAAGACTGGACCCGCCGGCCCCAAACCTTCCCTATCCCAATCAAACTCCCCATCCAACAACCGGCCATAATGCTCTCTCCAAGAATCTTTAATATCTCCACTGTTCACCACTACCCTTCCTTCACCATTCTTCACACACTGTTCACATACAACATCCCAATTATCCCTCCCCACCTGGTTTGCCACCCCAGAAATCACATTTTTCCTTTCTCCATGATTTAGATTATCAAGTAAAAGTCTTTGTGACTCAGACCTCGCCCCGCATACCCCCCTTCTAGCCCCGCACCCGGCAACAAAGCACTCCCCCTACCACCACCACCCCTCCATCTCCGGAAAAGCCCCCTCTCTCCCTAACTGCGACCCCTACACCCCCATCCCACCACCAAGCCACTCTATGACCTGGTGGGCCACCTGTCCAACCGCACACCGCATCGGTAACCCTCAAGAGGTCGTTCCCAAGGGCTCTATACTGTTCATTAATGCCTCTATCTACGGCTCCCCGTTCAGCCACCACCCTCCTCACCTCACTATAAAAGGCATCCTCCACTGATTGGTTTCCCAGCTTCCATATTTTCCTCCCAGGTATACATGTCCTCCTTCTCATCACTCGTTCCTTAAGCACCATGTCACAAATTAACAGTCTGTGCCGCTGCACAAACTCCTCGCCCCCCACAACCCCAACATTCCTCACCAACCTCCCACCAACCCTCCTGACCAGAAAACAATATATCTGACTGCCACTCCCCCCGGACTCGTACATAATCAACCAACTCATTCTTTTTCTAAAATGTGTGTTGCACACAATCATGTCCATAGCCTCCCCAAATTCAAGCACTCCTTCCCCTTCCACACCCCCCACACCACATGCACATCCCCCACGGACTCCCCCACAACCATGAGCTGCCCCACCCACACGACCACCCAAATCTCCTCCTAGAACCACTACCTTATCATTGCCCATACCACCCACTACACGTATCAAATCATCCCAAAATCTATCCTTCTCTGCGTCATCCAATCCTACCTGTGGAGCATATGCTGACATAACTGAAATAATTTTCCTACCGATCAAAATTTTCACTACTAATATCCTATCACTTACTCTCACAACATTCACAACACATTCCACCCATTTCTCCGCAACCAACACACCCACACCCCCATATCCGTCAGTTCCCCCCTGCCAAAACAACTTATAGTAGCAATCCTTTCCAACAATCTTTCTGGCCGATCCACCCCTGTACCGGACTTCCTGGAAACATGCCACATCCACCCACCTCCTACTGAATGCCTAAACGACTTCCCCCGATCTTCCCCTCAAACTTCCAACATTCCACGAACCCACCCTAAACCCCCTGGGTGATTTACTGTCCTCAGGCTTGCTTTGAAGCTAATACTTGCAAGTCATAGTCGGTAAGATAGAGGGGGGTAAACATTCCAAAGGCCAGACCCATTGCACAGTCCTAGATCCAGGCAATGGATCTAGTACCCCTAGCCCACCAGCTTACCAGTGGCTGTGGTAGTGGCCTCGGGGCACCCTGCCAGGACAGCTGCAGGGACACCCTCCAAGCACACCTTGGCACTGCAACTTCACCGCCATTATACACCCACTGATAGGGCAGCCTCCTGGGGCGCTACTCTCAGGTTCGGGCCCTTCTCTATTGAGCGGAAGCAGCAGCCTGGGAACCGCAATGCCCTGTACCCTCTAGCACATGTTCGAGCCCCATCTTGCCCCGGACCCATGATCTATGCCAGCGGAACCCCCGTCATGCCTCCCCCCAGAAGTCCACCACTAGGAAGCAGGGGCAAAGTTTTCTGGCTGCATGCCCTTCCTGGCGTCAACCTCTGTAACGTAGTGGGATACGTTGTGTGATATGTAAAGCGCATGTGGTGTAGTGCATAGGATAGTAAAAGGAAATGTTTGGGAGAGTATGCTGGTCTAATCTCCATGTTACTGTCACACTGAAAAGGTCAGCAAAGGGGGATGGTTAGGTAGCTAGTGAAACAGGAGCTCCAGCTCTCCCTATCACCAGCATTCCCATTCCCCTCGAGAGTCTTGAGAAAATGCAGATAAAAGTAAAACCGGCAACATCACAGCATTTGTTTCCCTGTCCCTCTCCGCTCTGCTCACTCCTCGTATGAACTTCCATGAGTTAACAACGCCTTGCTCCAGTCCTACAGCCTTAGTCACTGTGCGTGTATGTGAAGTGAATCTTTCCATTTGAAGGTTGGATTGAAACAAGGATGTGTCATGTCTCCATGGTTGTTCAATCTGTATATGGATGGGGTTATAAAAGAGATGCAAAGTCGGGCAGTGGATGTTGGAGTGGCCCTAGTGAGAGAGGGCAGTGTTTGGAAACTCCCTGTACTGTTGTTTGCAGATGATACCGTGTTGTTGAGTGAAGACGAAGGGGAGCTGCAAGGCTTGGTAGATGAGTTTGGGAGAGTGTGTAAGAAACGGAATCTAAAGGTGAATGT
>JAGKTI010000477.1:54596-66885 GCA_018397915.1 Birgus latro
ACCAACACACCCACACCCCCATATCCGTCAGTTCCCCCCTGCCAAAACAACTTATAGTAGCAATCCTTCCCAACAATCTTTCTGGCTGATCCACCCCTGTACCGGACTTCCTGCAAACATGCCACATCCACCCACCTCCTACTGAATGCCTCAACGACTTCCCCTGCTCTTCCTCTCGAACTTCCCACATTCCACGAACCCACCCTAAACCCCCTGGGTGATTTGCTGTCCTCAGGCTTGCTTTGGTGCTTGCTTTTGTAGTTCATAGTCGATAAGATAAAGGGGGGTAAACATTCCAAAGGCCCGACCCTTTGCACAGACCCAGGTCCAGGCAATGGATCTGGGACCCCTAGCCCACCAGCTAACCAGTGGCTGTGGTAGTGGCCTCGGGGCACCCTGCCAGGACAGCTGCAGGGACACCCTCCAAGCGCAGCTTGGCACTGCAACTGCCCTGCCATTATACACCCACTGATAGGGCAGCCTCCTGGGGCGCTACTCTCAGGTTCGGGCCCCTCTCTATTGAGCGGCAGCGGCAGCCTGGGAACCGCAATGCCCTGTACCCTCTAGCACAGGTCCGAGCCCCATCTCGCCCCTGACCCATGATCTATGCCGGCGGAACCCCAGTCAAGCCTCCCCCCAAAGTCCGCCACTAGGTAGCAGGGGCAAAGTTTTCTGGCGGCATGCCCTTGCTGGCGTCAACCCCTGTAACGTAGTGGGATACGTTGTGTAATATGTAAAGCGCATGTGGTGTAATGCATAGGATAGTTAGAGGAAATGTTTGGGAGAGTATGCTGGTCTACTCTCCACGTTACTGTCACACTGAAAAGGTCAGCAAAGGGGATGGTTAGGTAGCTAGTGAAACAGGAGCTCCAGCTCTCCCTATCCCAGCATTCCCATTCACCTCGGGAGTACTACCCTGTTCGGCCCGTGCTACAGCCTCCTCCTTTTAAATTACTAGAGATAAAACTGAACGACACTGATAACAAAACTAAGCAAAGTCGCGACTGGACGCATACAGACAACAGTCAGCGACTGATTTATTTGCTTAAATTCATTTCATTAAGTTTTATTTTGTTCACACTGCATGCGGTTGTATTATAGCAGCCAAGTATTATTTTCTCATGGGGTTTGCTTTTATCTTGCTTTCCTGTCTTCCACCATTAACAAAAATTCGGTTCATTCTACAGTGATGTAATCCATTACTTTCCCGGCTCCTCTCTTTCAAGGGGACAGAGGTACATCATGCTTGAGGAAAGGGTGCGTGGTTGTCAGGGATAGGATGTCCATCTGTCTGTATGTCTGTCTCTTATGATATTTATAAAAATGTTCAGGAAAATCAAACACCAAACTCATTAATGTAAGAAATAATCTTACTGAATCTGACTATGAATACAAACAAATGCAGATTTTTTAAAGCTACTGTTACCTATGAAGGTATACTATATGTATTAAGAATAGCATGTATTGGCCCCAGTGAGGTGTGTGTGTGTGTGTGTGTGTGTGTTACTCAAATCATAATTATTAGAAGATAAGCTAAGTGTATCTAGGGTAAGGCAGTATATTAGTAGATGAGGTAAAAAGGGGTTTGGTGTAGACTGTAAACTGACACTGTGTAGCAGTGGTGGGAAAAACATTCGAGCCTTCAAAGGACCTCGGAACCACCTTGCTATGAACGTCTGAATTCCCGCCAGTTGCTAACTGTTGTCTGTATGCGTAAAGTCGCGTCTTTACTTAGTTTTGCTATCAGTGTCGTTCAGTTTTATCTATACTAATTTAAAAGGCACATATTTATCATTAAAGATATCATTGCTTTAATTTGTTTCTGTATAATCTAGTATCTTACAAATAAATGAGGGTGCTGGTTGGAATACAAAGTCAGTTTGGTGCACATTCAAACACAACGCATAATCTAGTATCTTACAAATAAATGAGGGTGCTGGTTGGAATACAAAGTCAGTTTGGTGCACATTCAAACACAACGCAAACTGACTAATCACCGCCCGAGTTCATCGTGCATTGTTACCAGATCCACTTGTCATCAGGTGGCAAAATCAGTGTGTCAGACTCGGTGAAACCGACTATAGTTTATTAGGACTTATACATAATAATCTTTGAAGGTTACCATACCTACCCATAACATTATAGTAAAACCTCAATATAACGAACTTCAATAGACTGGAATTCACTTTTATTGAACTCGAGGAGCTACCGGACTAAACTCCTATACTGTATATTGGAAAAAGTCCGATAAAGCCAGAAAGTAGTCCGGACTGCCTGAGCACTTCAGCTATGTTCACCACAATAAGACAAGTAAAAGACATGTTTTTCAGTGCACAGTACAGTATTATTATACCATTTGATTAATGTAGTGAAGGTATAACGCAGTACAATACTGCAATGGTGGTGGAAACCACTGATGCAATCCGGACTAATGTCTGATATATCAGAAAAAGTCCGGATTAGCAGGGGTAATTCCGGATGTCGCTTTTATCGGAATTTCGCATTTTTCGGACTGGCTTGGGCCCCAATTAGTCCGTTATAGTGAGGTCTTACTGTATTTGCAAATATTGCACTCTCTTCCAATAAACTTGAATTACAATACTACATTTTTTCGCAAAATGTCCGAAGTTTGGGCACTGTCCGAAGTTATGGTGTTTTACAATACTCTTTCACCATTCCATTTAGTTTCAGTCAATCCCCGTACATCCACTTGTGCATCTTCAAGCACCTGCACAATCTCTCTCTTTCACTTCATCATTCACTCCTCTCACATTCCACATTCCCATCCTTAGAATGTCCTTTGTCCGTTCCATGGTCGTCAACGTATGGTCCGTCCTGGTCCCAGACGCTTTGATCACTTGTTTAGTTAGTTCTGTTTACGGGGTGGGACACTAACCCACCACCAACTCTTCTAGTCATCTCATACAACAAGCAGGGATACAGGGGGAGTATTCTTGAGACTCTCCTACCCCCAGGGGGTAGCCCAATAATAAGGTTACAAAATACTTTGTGATGTTGTTCATATGTTTTGTGGCGTTGGTTATAAATGTCAATGGGTGAAGATTTATCAGTTTTTACACATATGTACAGATATTTCTTTACTTATACAGTACTTTTATTCAAATACTCCCAGTGGTCACCAGCAAAGGTATTAAAAGAAAACAATAAGATTTTCGTCAGACACTGCGGTTTCTATGGGCAAAAGATCGCAGGTGGCAAAGGAACAAACTCAGCAAAGAATCAATGATTTATCTCTTAACTCATATATGCTGAAATGTTTCACTGCCTGAGAAGCAAAAAATAGTTAAAATATGTCTAAGTATTATTATTTACAGATTATATGCGTAAAACTGCTTATATTTCACCAATACCAACCATTATAACCATTGCTAGAATCTGTTATGTATAATGTAAATAACGATTAGCACGAATGAGTAGCTATACTGTATTAATATTCATCTTTATATGAACTAACACCATTCTAAAGTCATGGATATTGCTGTTAAGTTTATTTATTTATTTTTATTTTTTTTATACAAGGAAGAAGGAACCAAATGCCAGGGCCCACATACTGTTCCTTCCAAGAAAAAGTAAAAAAATACAAAAGAGAGCCAAATTCAAGATCCATTAATTTCGAGATGCCTGGACACACTGCGTTTGAAAGATTGAAGATCATAGGAAATAGGGAATACAGACAGAGGGAGACAGTTCCAGAGTTGACCAGTTGCATAAATGAAGGACTGGGAGTAACGGTTAACTCTTGCATTAGAGAGTTGGACAGAAAAGGGATGAGAGTTTGTTGCTAGACGGGTACTACGTGCCCATCGTAGAGGTGGAGGGATGCAAGCAGACAGTTCAGAGGAACAGTGACCATTGAAGTAGCGATAGAAGAGAGATAAAGAAGCAACAGTGCGGCGAAGAGACAAAGGTTGAAGGGAGTCAGTAAGAGGAAGAGAGTTAATGAGATGAAAAGCCTTTGACTCCACCCTATTGAGAAGGGCTGCATGTGGGGAGCCTCCCCACACATGAGAGTTGTACTCCCTACACGGGCGAATAAAACCCATGTAAAAGGTCAACATCTGTGCAAGGGTAAAGAAAGTTCGGAGTTGGCCCAGCACACCTAATCTCTTGGAAGCAGATTTCGCAAGAGATGTAATATGTTCCTTCCAAGACAAATCCCAAGAGAATGAAACCCCTAGCATGTTCAAGGATGATGCAGGACTGAGCTGGACATTATTAAACATTAGTGGGTAATCCTGAGGAAGATTTTGTCGTGTTGATAAGTGTAAGAACTGAGTTTTTGATGCATTAAAAATAACAAGAATATTTTTACCCCAATCAGAGATATGAGCCAAGTCAGACATTAGGTGTGCCATAGCCTCATCCCTTGTTTGCTGAAGTAACTGCTGAGATGGACGCTGCGGAAATCGAATGGAAAGGTGAAGGGTGGAATCATCAGCATATGAGTGGATAGGGTTAGATGTACAGCTTAGAAGGTCACTGATGAAGAAAAGGAAGAGAGTTGGTGATAGGACAGAGCCCTGAGGAACACCACTGTTGATAGGCCTAGGAGAAGAACGATGGCCGTCTACAACAGCAGCTATAGAACGACCAGAAAGGAAGCTAGAGATGAAGGCATAGATAGAAGGATAGAAACCGTAAGAGGGCAGTTTGGAAATCAAAGATTTATGACAAGACTCGATCGAAAGCCTTTGAGATGTCAAGTGCAATGGCAAAGAAAGTCCCGAAAGGAGGATGACCAGCAGTCTGAAAGGTAGGTAAGAAGATCGCCAGTGGAGCGTCCCTGACGGAACCCATACTGACGATCAGAAAGAGGGTTGTAACAGGAAAAATGCTTTAAAATTTTTCTGCTAAGAACTGATTCAAAAACTTTTGAGACAAAGGATGTTAAAGCAATTGGACGATAGTTAGAGGGTTTGGAATGGTCACCCTTCTTTGAGACTGGCTGAATGAGAGCAAACTTCCAGCAAGAAGGAAAGGTACAAGTTGAGAGACAAAGGCGAAAGAGTTTTCCTAGGCAGGGTGTAAGCACAGAAGCACAGTTCTTGAGGACAACAGGAGGGACTCCATCAGGCCCATATGCCTTGTTAATATTGAGGCCAGTGATGGCAGAAAATACATCAGCTGAAGAAATTTTAATGTCAGACAATAGGAAGCCAGAGGGAGGAAGTGATGGAGGAACAGCACCGGAATCGTCTAAGGTAGAATTGGAGGAGAAAGTCTGAGCAAAGAGATCTGCTTTATCAGTAGAAGAAATAGCTACAGAGCCATCAGAGTAGAAAAGAGGAGGGAAGGGTGATGAGGTAAAGTTGTTAGAAAGGTTTTTGGCAAGGTGCCAAAAGGAGCGAGAAGAATTCGAGTTGGAGAGTTGGGAAGCCAGAGGGGGGAAGTGATGGAGGAACAGCACCGGAATCGTCTAAGGTAGAATTGGAGGAGAAAGTCTGAGCAAAGAGATCTCCTTTATCAGTAGAAGAAATAGCTACAGAGCCATCAGAGTAGAAAAGAGGAGGGAAGGGTGATGAGGTAAAGTTGTTAGAAAGGTTTTTGGCAAGGTGCCAAAAGGAGCGAGAAGAATTCGAGTTGGAGAGTTGGGAACATTTAGCACGGATGAAATTATTTTTAGCAGAGCGAAGAACAGACTTAGCACGATTCCGGGCAGAAATATAGAAAAGATGTGATTCAGGGGTGGGTTGGCTCCGGTACCTTTTAAAGGCCCTCTTTCTGTTGCGGACAGCATTAAACCAAGCGTGATTAAACCAAGGCTTTCTTGCATTAGACAGAGGATATGAAAAAGGAACGTATGCTTCCATGCCCGAGAGAATAACCTCCGTAATGCGCAGGGCACACTCAGATGGCTCCCGGCCATGGAAGCAATAATCATTCCAAGGAATATCAAAGAAGTACTGCCTGAGGGCCTCCCAATCTGCAGCTCCAAAGTGCCACAGGCGGCGTTTCTTTGGAGGGTCCACAGGCCGTACTGGAGCGATTGGACATGTTAAGGTAATAAGATTATGATCGGAGGAGCCCAACGGAGAGAAAAGATGAACAGTGTAAGCAGAAGGATTAGTTGTTAGGAAAAGGTCAAGTATGTTGGAACTCTCTCCAAGGCGGTCAGGGATACGGGTAGGGTGCTGTACAAGCTGCTCTAGGTCATTAAGGATAGAAAAGATGTAGGCTTGTTCACCAGGTGGATCAGTGAAAGGAGAGGAGAGCCAAAGGTGGTGGTGAACATTGAAATCTCCTAGAATGGAGATTTCAGAGAAAGGAGAAATGGATAGAATGTGTTCCATCGTAGAAGTAAGATAGTCAAAGAATTTTTGATAGTCAGTAGAATTAGGAGATAAGTAAACAGCACAGATATATTTAGTCAGAGAATGACAGGAAAGCCGAAGCCAGAGAGNGAACATTTAGCACGGATGAAATTATTTTTAGCAGAGCGAAGAACAGACTTAGCACGATTCCGGGCAGAAATATATAAAAGGTGTGATTCAGGGGTGGGTTGGCTCCGGTACCTCTTATAGGCCCTCTCCTTGTTGCGGACAGCATTAGAACAAGCGTGATTAAACCAAGGCTTTCTTGCATTAGTCAGAGGATATGAGAAAGGAATGTATGCTTCCATGCCCGAGAGAATAACCTCCGTAATGCGCAGGGCACACTCAGATGGCTCCCGGCCATGGAAGCAATAATCATTCCAAGGAATATCAAAGAAGTACTGCCTGAGGGCCTCCCAATCTGCAGCTCCAAAGTGCCACAGGCGGCGTTTCTTTGGAGGGTCCACAGGCCGTACTGGAGCGATTGGACATGTTAAGGTAATAAGATTATGATCGGAGGAGCCCAACGGAGAGAAAAGATGAACAGTGTAAGCAGAAGGATTAGTTGTTAGGAAAAGGTCAAGTATGTTGGAACTCTCTCCAAGGCGGTCAGGGATACGGGTAGGGTGCTGTACAAGCTGCTGTAGGTCATTAAGGAGAGAAAAGATGTAGGCTTGTTCACCAGGTGGATCAGTGAAAGGAGAGGAGAGCCAAAGGTGGTGGTGAACATTGAAATCTCCTAGAATGGAGATTTCAGAGAATGGAGAAATGGATAGAATGTGTTCCATCATAGAAGTAAGATAGTCAACGAATTTTTGATAGTCGGTAGAATGAGGAGATAAGTAAACAGCACAGATATATTTAGTCAGAGAATGACAGGAGAGCCGAAGCCAGAGAGTAGAGAATTCAGAAGAATCAAGTTCAGGAACACGAGAGCAAGATAGATCGTTACGTACATATACACAACAGCCACCTTTGGCTTTGAAATGAGAATAGAGAAAGTAGGAGGATACAGAAAAGGGTTTGCTGTCAGTTGTCTCAGACAGCTGAGTCTCAGAAAGAAAGAGAAGGTGAGGTTTAGAGGAGAAGAGGTGGTGCTCAACAGAGCGAAAGTTAGAGGAAAGGCCGCGAATGTTACAGAAATGAAGAAGGAGTGAGTCAGACAGTGGTTCCAGGCAACTCCGAGAGCCGTCACCGGGAGAGGGGCGGATGGTGGGGGCATTTATGGTCCCCCCCCGGGGACTCCGAGGCACGATTTTCAGTAGCCATTTTTTTTTTTTAAATTCTGAAAAGGAAGTGTAGTGTGTAGCGTGTATGTAATTTGTATTGGAGAGCATGCTGATCTACTCTCTGTGTTACTGAGACACTGAAAAAGTTCAGCAAAGGGGGATGGTCAGGAACAAGTCCTGAGGGCTGATGAAACGGGAGCTCCAGCTCTCCCTGTCATCAGCTTTCCATCCTCCTTGGGAGTACTGCCCTGCTTGACTGGTGCTACAGATTTATCTGCTGTACAAAGATGGAGAAAGTGCTCTCGGCTCCAGACCTGCATGGTGCCTGGCGTATGAGCGTTTGTCAACAGACTTTGTAAACATTCACATTCAATATGACATACTTTATATGTGCCGTGGCTGACTGCAGTTGTCCAGCCTTTAATTTCCTTCCCATCCACCTTGCAAGATAAAATCTCTCCCGTACTGTACTGGGAGCCACAGCCGCTAGGAAACAAGGCTGTATTTTGATTTGTAAAGCATGTTGTACCGCAGGCAGCAACTATCTGGTGAAACAACTTTTTTTTTTCTTTTTAATACGTTTGCTGGTGACCACTAGGAGTATCTGAATTAAAGTATAAATTACGTAACATTCATACGTATGTGTAAAACCGATAAATTTTTAGCCCTTGACGTATATAACCAACACCACAAAACATTCAAACAACATCAGTATTTTGTGACCTCATTATTAGGCACCAAAAACTCCTTAAATGAATGAGAAAAATTGTTTATAGTATTTTTATGAAAAAACACTCGTATGTGAGCATTATGCACTGACCTCAAAATCAAAATAAAAAATTCTGGCGGTATGTAGTATCTGTACCTCGTTTTGGCCTTAGTGCAGCATCTCCTATTGCTTTATATATCAGAGGACACTCCCTCCCCCCCCCCCTACTCGAGGTGGGATTTCTGGGGCATGTTTGAAAATAAATGAGTAAAACAGCATATTCCTAGTACTGCACTAAAAATGTAAACTATACCCACTTTACACTAACTTGGCCTAACTTTTTGTAGCTTGTTTCACATCCTTGTCAAAGCACTTCATGATTGGCAGAGCATTATTATAGTCTGTTAAAACAACTCAACAACCACGATGGGGAGAAGGCAATTTCAAGCCAGGTTAGAGTAAAATGGATAGAAAACACATGTACAGAACTGTACACTGTACCTGTATAAATGGCTGTAAAGTGATCCGTTGGTACTGTACACTGGCTATAGTGGTTTTTGTTATCACTGCTGGATGAAAATCTGCACTCCAGCCGTTACTGTATTGCCAGATGCCTTAATCCCGCAAGGGGTGGCCACGAACAAATCCCTTCCATGTCATCCTGTCCCCCACCATTTCACTGCTCTGCTCCCAGCTCACACTCCTTCTCTCAAATACCTTTCCACTCCATCCCTCCATCTCATCCTTGGCCTCCCCTCCCCCTCCCCCCCTCCACCTCACTTACATACACTCTTCTCATCAGTCTCTCACTCCATCCTCTCCACATGGCCAAACCACCTCAGTGTGTTTCTCCTAACACTTCCTATCACATCCACATCCACACCACAACGCTCATTCACATCCTCATTTGTCAGCCTGTCTCTCCATGTGAGTTCACAAGCTCTTCTCAAATAACTCATTTTCACTGCTCTCACTCTTGACTTCTGTCCCTCCAACAAGGTCCAAGCGTCACTTCCATACATTAAAGTTATCACAATACTGTCATGTACAGTAAAACCTCTCGGATAGCGATCATATTAGTCTGGCACAATCGTTGCTATCCATGAAACCGCTATCTATGGGGCAAACTTCTGGAGCTTTTTACAATTCACCCCATTTTTCAGCTTTCAGCCATATATAACATGTACAATGCTTGCAAAATGAAGACTAGTGTATGTTAGACAAAGAAGAAGGATATATAAATTTACTTTTTATTGGTTTGGAGTGTTGTTTATTGAATATGACAAACTAGAAGTTGACCTGGGGTCTACTGGGGGCTGGGGCAGGGGCATCCTTGCTCTCGCTCTCCCTTACATTCACTCTCAATGCCTGCCCTCCATTGACATGCCTCTTGATCTATCCTCACCGATTTGAGGCAGTAAAGTGTGCTGGATTTTCACACCTTTCTTATCACATAGAGCTTTATAAACTAACACTGCCTGTCCCCTGATTTCTGGCCTACCAACACTTGCTCTCTACTTCAATCGACGGGCTAGCCATTTCATTACATAATGTTCAGTAATAACCAAAAGTCTATTATTCTCTGCTGTGTTATGCACTGCCCGTCTGGCACAACCAGCCCCTCCACAAAAAAACTTTTCAGTCACCTTTGGTGTTGCTTTAATATGATCCTTTCGTTACCTAATATTTCTGACACTTGACTCGGGCACATTTAACTGTTTCAATATGTCACATGTATTCGCTCCTTCCTCTATAAGTTTGATAATCTTCTTCTCCTCCACTATGTACTGTTTCTTGGCTTTACAATGCATATATTCCCGTGACTTCTTCACACTTTTATCACTCTTCGATGTCCCTGGCCTTTCATCTGCATCACGACCACCATCTTGTCCACAAGCAGGACCCATGCCACAGGTAGAAGCCATTAAATTTAGGGAACAATCGCCGACCGACGTCCGAGCAGGAGAAAAAACAAAACGTGCTAACTGTGGGGGGGGGGGGGGGGGACGTGTGATGTCAGGCTAAATGTCGATTGCCTTGCGTACATCGTCAGGGTTGCCAGGATACTGACCTTGACAACTCTGCTGGCCAGGCGGTCACTATCCGTGCGGTGGTTCTCGCTATCCGCCGTGCATAGGGGTTTTAATATCCTGTACCTATCCCTGAAACCGCTATCCAAATCAACGCTATCTACGGGGTAATACTGTATTAACTTTTCACTTCCATGCCCACCTCTCTCTTTCTTATCACAGCTTTCAAGGAACCAGCAACCTTTCTTCCTTGTTGTAACCTTTCATGCACTTCACCCTCTCAACTTCCATCCTTACTCATCACACTACCCAAGTACTTAAATACTAACATTTTCCACTTCCTCCTCATCCATCCTCACTGTACATTCACTGACTTCACTTCTCTCGAAGACAATCACTTTACTCTTCCCTACATTCACATTTAGATTCCATTTCTTACACACTCTCACAAACTCATCCACCAAGCCATGCAGCTCCCCATCGTCTTCACTTAACAACATAGTATCATCTGCAAACAACAGTACAGGGAGTTTCCAAACACCGCTCTCTCTCATTGAGGTCACTACATCCACTGCTCTACCTTGTATCTCTTTTATAACCCTATCCATATACAGATAGAACAACCATGCAGACATGACACATCCTTGTTTCAATCCAACCTTCAAGTAGAAAAATTCACTCAGTTCACTATCCACATGCACTGCAGCCTTAGCACCCTCATACATACTCTTCACAGCATTCAACAACTTCCCAACTACTCCATATACTCTTAATGCTTTCTGCAATCCTTGCCTATCCACCCTGTCATATGCTTTCTCCAGATCCATGAAGGGTGCATACAACTTCTTTCCCTTCTCTAGAAACTTTTCCACTAAATATCTAAGAATGAATATCTGATCTACACAACCTCTTCCCTTCCTAAAACCCCCCTGTTCTTCTCCAACTAAATCCTCTGTTACTTCCCTAACTCTGTCAATAAGTATCCTAACATAAACTATCTCTATTACACTGAGAAGACAATGCCCCTATGAATACCACACATATCTTTTTCCCCTTTCCGTTTGTATAGGGGAATAATTATACCTGACTTCCAAACCTCTGGGATTCTACCTTCCTCCTAGGCCAATCTGCACACCTTCCACATCCATTCTACTAAAATCTCTCCCCCATGCTTCAGCATTTTACCACAAACGCCATCAATTCCTGGAGATTTCCCCATTTTGACTTTTTCATTGCTTCCACAATTTCCATCCTACTGATTTCTTCCTCTATTCTCACATCCCTCCTTCTCTCAGCCGTTCCCCAGCCACATATACTCGCATTACTCTCAATCTCTATGTTCAACGACTCCTTAAAGTGTTCTCTCCATCTGCTCACTTTTTCTCCTAGTAATCTGCCATTTTTTTCTTTCACTCCCTGACTAACTTCTTTGTCACCCTGTCTAACTCTCTTTACCTCTTTCCAGAACATTTTCTTACATTTCCTCCACTTTACACTCAAATTCCTTCCAAATTCCTCATCCACTCGTGAATTTCTGGGTATATACACACATACATGTACTGTATATACAAAAATAATATATACAGTAGGCGCGGAAAGTATTGACGCTTTTTTGCCGATGTCATTCTTTTTCGCGTTAAGTGAAGTAGGGTCAATACTACCCTCCCCTGTGATGCAAAATGAGCTGACGCTTTTTCAACGGGAGCTGGCAACCCTGCTTGATAGGTTTGGCACCACAGGAGCAGGCTCAGTAATGTTTGGGCAGCAACAGGAGGAGGATTGTCTCTGTGTGTGATGCACCACGAGGGCATGTTTTGACTCAAATAACACAGTTATTTGGTTACCTACCACATTCTCATCATGCCTAAAGTAACCACAAGCAAGGACAAACGTGTGGAAGTGATTACTTTATACAAAGCTGGCCACAAACTCCCATTTATTGCAAATCAGATGGTGTTAGACTGAGGACAGTGCAGAGACTGGTGAAGC
>JAGKTI010000477.1:85720-100770 GCA_018397915.1 Birgus latro
AACACACACACACACACACACACACACACACACTCATACATATACAAAAATATGCACTCAAATACACATACCATATACACACATACAGTATACATACGTTTTGTTTTGTTTCGTTTTTGAAGGCTCCAACATGCTTCCATGCGTCGGCCTTGGTCACCTAATGGCGGCTCTCCACGCTGCTCGATCCCTGGCAGCCTCCCTGTTCAGTCCCTTAACCCTTAAGTCACACTTAATGACCTTGTCCCATGTCTTTCTCGGTCTCCCAATATTAACACCTCTCACCCTCTGTACCCAATTATCATCCCCCATCCTCTCCACATGTCCAAACCACCTCAGCCTACCTCTCCTCATCACAACACCAATACACTCCAGTCCCATCCTACCTCTCAACTCTTCCATCGTAAACCAAGCCTCCCCAGGCCTTGCATGCAGGGACGCACTGCACATCCACCTAATCAATGTCATTTCTGTATGTTTAAACGTGCGAATATCCTCTTCCTTTACTGCCCACGTCTCACTATCAAACAGCATCACACTCCTAACACATGCTGCATACAAAGACCCCTTAGCACGTAAGGAGAGTCTTCTCAATGTCAGGAGAGGCAACAGCTCCCTGAACTTCTTCCAACCACTTCTCACCCTAGCAACCGAGCTAACTCCAGCCCTACCTCCGGCACATAACATGTCTCCCAAATAACAAAACTCCTCCACACACTCAAGAGACTCACCTGCAAGTTCAACCCTCTCACGCCTAACAATCTCCACCTGCTCTCCCCGACACGCCGCACACATGAAATCAGCATCATCTCGCAGTCTACCTCTAACACCACTACATCTCTTGTGCACCCACTTATCACAAACACTACACAAGATGGAATTACTTCCCACACCCTTGTGGCAAACTGCACATGGCCACTCTCCTTCTCCTCTGATTGTACTGCCACCAACTCTAGATATCATCACTTTTGTTTTATCTGCATTTACCCTTAAGCCCTTGTACCCCATACCATCTCTCCACTTCTTAAATCTTTCCTCCGCTTCCTTTTCATTCTCTGCAATAAACACCAAATCATCAGCATACAGCATCTCCCATGGAAGTCCATCTCTGAAGCCACGTGAGAGGGCTTCAAGCACCATGATAAACAACAAGGGACTCAAAACTGACCCCTGAAAACTGACTGATAAAAAACTGACAACTGACTGACAAAACTGAAAACTGACATATTCATATGCATTCATATACATACGCACACACATAAAGTAACTTGGTGGTGGGATGAGGGAGTAGAAGCCGCAGTTAAGGAGAAAAGAAGGCTTTTCCGGGAATGGAAAAAGGGTGGTAACAGGGAGGCGTACTTGGCTGCCAAGCGTAAGGCTAGAAGAGAGGTATACAGGGAGAAGACTGAGTCACAGAGACTTTTACTTGATAATCTAAATCACGGGGAAAGGAAAAATACAATTTTTAGGGTGGTAAATCAGGTGAAAAGGGATAATCGGGATATTGTAGGTGAGCAGGGTGTGAAGAATGATGAAGGAAGGGTAGTGGTGAACAGTGGGGATATTAAAGATGCACGGAGAAAGCATTATAGCCGGTTGTTGAATGAGGAGTTTGACTGGGACAGGGAAGGTTTGGAGCCAGCAGATCCAGTGTTTGGCCCCTGGCCTTTAATTGACGCTGCTACTGTGAGTGAGGCAATAAGCAGGATGCGGGTGGGAAAAACAGCAGCTGTGTCTGGGTTGACTGCCAAAATGTTGAAGGCCTCAAGAGATACTGGGGTGAAGTTAGTCACTGACCTGATAAATATGATTATATATGAGTGTGTTGTCCCAGATGACTGGCTGAAGAGTGTAACTGAAAATGTGTAACAAGGGAAGGGTGATGCCCTGGAAAGGGGAAATTACAGAGGTATAAAGCTCTTAGATCAGATAATGAAGGTAATGGAGAGAGTTCTAGAAGGTATGATTAGAGAAAGAGTGAATATTGATGAGATGAAGTTTGGGTTTATGCCAGGCAGGGGGACCGCTGATGCCATATTCATTGTTCGACAGCTTCAGGAAAAATATATTGGAAAGAAAAGGGAATTGTATTTTGTTTTTGTTGATTCGGAAAAGGCCTTTAACAGAGTCCCTAGAGAGGTGGTGAAGTGGGCAATGAGAAAGCTAGGGTTGGAAGAGTGGCTGGTTAGGGTGGTTATGGCCATGTACGTGGGTGCTCGCACCCAGGTAAGAGTGAATGGAGTTTTGAGTGATGAGTTTTCCGTGAATGTTGGTGTGCATCAGGGGTCAGTTTTGAGTCCCTTGTTGTTTATCATGGTACTTGAAGCCCTCTCACGTGACTTCAGAGATGGACTCCCATGGGAGATGTTGTATGCTGATGATTTAGTGTTGATTGCAGAGAATGAAAAGGAGGCAGAGGAAAGATTTAAGAAGTGGAGAGATGGTGTGGGGCACAAGGGCTTAAGGGTAAATACAGGTAAAACAAAAGTGATGATATCTAAGGTTGGTGGCGGTACAATCAGAGGAGGAGAATGGCCATGTGCAGTTTGCCACAAAGGTGTGGGAAGTAATTCCATCTTGTGCAGTGTTTGTGATAAATGGGTGCACAAGGGATATTCAATCAGAGGAGGAGAATGGCCATGTGCAGTTTGCCACAAAGGTGTGGGAAGTAATTCCATCTTGTGCAGTGTTTGTGATAAATGGGTGCACAAGGGATATTAGAAGTAGACTGTGAGATAATGCTGATTTTATGTGTACAGCATGTCGGAGAGAGCAGGTGGAGACTATCAGGCGTGAAAGGATTGAACTTGCTGGTGAGTCTCTTGAGTGTGTGGAAGAGTTTTGTTATTTGAGAGACATGTTATGTGCCGGAGGTGGGGCTGGAGTTAGCTCGGTTGCTAGGGTGAGAAGTGGTTGGAAGAAGTTCAGGGAGCTGTTGCCTCTCCTGACATTGAGAGGACTCTCCTTACGTGCTAAGCAGTCTTTGTATGCAGCATGTGTGATGCTGTATGGTAGTGAGACCTGGGCAGTAAAGGAAGAGGATATTCGGACGTTTAAACGTACAGAAATGACAATGATTAGGTGGATGTGCAGTGCGTCCCAGCGTGCAAGGCCTGGGGAGGCTGGGTTTACGATGGAAGAGTTGAGAGGTAGGATGGGACTGGAGTGTATTGGTGTTGTGATGAGGAGAGGTAGGCTGAGGTGGTTTGGACATGTGGAGAGGATGGGGGATGATAATTGGGTACAGAGGGTGAGAGGTGTTAATATTGGGAGACCGAGAAAGACATGGGACGAGGTCATTAAGTGTGACTTAAGGGTTAAGGGACTGAACAGGGAGGCTGCCAGGGATCGAGCAGCGTGGAGAGCCGCCATTAGGTGACCAAGGTCGACGCATGCAAGCATGTTGGAGCCTTCAAAAACGAAACGAAACAAAATGAAACTCATACACACACACACGCACTGTCTCTTTCACCCTCTCTGCATATAAATCTGTTTGTCTGTCACTCTCTTTTAACACTCTGGCATGCCAATGATGATATTCTCATCGTCTAAGAAACTCCCGTAAGCCCGCTGATGACAATATCCTCGTCATGCATTCATATTCTGTCATTCTTGAATGCATGTAATATTGTAGAATAAGCCCATAAAAACAGTTAGAGACTAAAATGAATAAGTAACACATAAAATATCAGAAATAAAATAGCTAATACATGAGTTGACAGTGCGATGATGGAGTGCACCTGGCCTTCCTTACACTTATTTTTTTGAGGTGTTAGTAATAGTGATGTGGGTTCTTTGATCATTATTTTATACATATATTATTGTAAAACAAACATCTGTGTACAAATGAAGAGAAAAATGAATAAAATAACACAGAAAATAGTCAAAAATAAAGAAAGAGTATAAACATTTATGTCAGATGCCTATGTTTTTTTAAGTGTCACTGTACTTTCTCTTATAGTGCTGGTAATGCTAAAACTCTCTTCAACCTTATATGCATATATTTTTGTAGAGAAATCTATTGTGAACAATATAAGACCAAACTGCATAATATAGAGTGAAAAATAAGGTCAGAAATAAGAAAAGAGTATAAACATGTGCGAGTAACTACGCCTGGCCTGGCAATGCTCGGCCAATTCTGGGGTGGCGTGGACATAGCGCACCTGGCAGGCCAAAGTGTTAATGTCACTGCCTGTCTGTAATGCTAGCTCTTTAGTTGCCACTGACTCTATTGCAGTCTCTCTCTCTCTCTCTGTTTGTCTGTCACACACACACACACATATACACATACAAATACACAGAGAGAGAGAGAGAGAGAGAGAGAGAGAGAGAGAGAGAGAGAGAGAGAGAGAGAGAGAGAGAGAGAGAGAGAGAGAGAGAGAGAGAGAGAGAGCTGTGCACAGATGCATGTAACTCACCGGGTCGGTCAGGATCACTTGATGGTAGTGGTCGTCAGCTTTTACCCTCCTGGAAGGGAGCTGAGAGCTCATATAGTCCGATCTATGGGCAAGGCTGTGACCTTCACACACGCACACACCCATCCCCTTGCTCAAGGGGGACAGTAACCACCCACTACGTCAGTGAAACTTTTCGCAACCTGAGCGAGGCGCGAACTCCCATCTACCAGATGGCAAGTGAGAACGCTACCACTGCGCCAGCGAGCGGTGTGTGTGTGTGTGTGTGTGTTTTTACCTATTTGTAGTACAGTATACAGGAAATGAGCTAAGTTCATGTTTCCTGTCTCCGTATCAACATTTATCCAGTCTGGTTTTAAACACATGAATATTTCTTGCCTGCACCATCTCCTTGTCTAAGCCATTCCAAATCCTATGCTTCTATTTGGGAAACTGAACCTTTTAAGATCATTAAAGCATCTACTTTCCCTCAACTTGAAGTCACGACCTCTTGTTCTGCCATCATCCAACACAAAAAGATCCTCTATTCACCCTTTCCAGTTCTCTACCATTTCTAATATCGTGACCATGTCACCTCTTTCCCTTCTCTTGCACAGTGTTGGTAACATCAGTTTTTTCAATCTCTCCTCGTATGTCAGTTCCCTTAAGCATGGTATCATCCTTGTAGCCATCTACTGAACCTTCTCCAGTTTATCAATATGCTTCTTCAAAAGAGATGACCATACCACAGCCATGTACTCTAGTCTTGGTCTTATCATGGTCACTATCAACTCCCTCAACATTCCCTCATCCATATAATTAAAAGCCACTCTCATGTTGGTCAGTAATCCATAAGTGCCTCCAATGATTCTGTTTATATGCTTTTCTGGTGACAAGTCATCCTGAATAATCACTCCCAAATCCATCTCATCTTTTCTTTTACTAATATCTCATTGCTCATTTTATACCCCCTGGGGGTAGAGGCATTTCAAGAATACTCCCCCAGTATCCCAGCTTATCGTATGAGGCGACTAGAAGGGTTGGTGGTGGGACAGTGCCCCACCCCGTAAAAAGAACTAACTAAACAAGCGACCAGGACGAACCATACATTGATGACTAAGGAACGGACAAAGGACATTCTGAGGGTGGAGACATGGAATGTGAGAGGAGTGAATGATGAAATGAAAGAGAGAGAGATTGTTCACATGCAAGAGTGGATGTATGTGGACTGACTGAAACTAAATAGAAAGGTGAAAGGGTAAGAGAGTGGGAATACGGTTTAGGAATATGTGTGGGAGTTAATAAGAATGAGAGGGCAAGAGAGGGAGTATGTCTGATAATAAGCAAGAAGTGGAAGGAGAATATAAGAGAGTATGAAACAGTGGGTGCAAGGATTGTATGGGTGAGGATGAAAGTAGGTATACAAGCATGGGCGACTGTATGTGCGTATGCGCCGACAGAGGAACGAGTGGCAGGGTGAAAGATGAGTTTTGGGCAAGTGTAGAAGCATGTATGGACAAGTTTGAGAGGAGCAGGAGAGTGTTTTTGATTGGAGACATGAATGGCAAAGTTGGGAATGTATGAGTGGATGGAGTGGTTGGTCAGTGGGGTGTGCCAGCTGAGGTGGATGGGAATGGTAGTGCCTTGGTGGACATCTGTGCTGGTAAGGGGTTGGCAATAGCCAACACCTACTTTTGGCACACCTACTTTTGGCACAAGACAATCCACAGGTATACATGGAGAGTCATGAGGAGGATGGATGGTGAACTTGCTGAACGAAAGGCAATGATAGATTGCATGTGTGTGGATAAGCGAATGAGAAGACAAGTGTTGGATGCAAGAGTGTGGAGAGGGTGGGGGAATGGAATCTCAGACCATCACTTAGTGATGACCCAGGTAAGGCTGCAAAGAAAGTGGGTGAAGAGACCAAGGGTAAGACAGGAGGAAACAGCTCCTGTGAGGAGAGTGGAGAAGTTACAAGATAGTTAGAAAATGGCAGAGTATAAGAGCATAGTGGAAGAAAAATTGGGAAGGTATGAGTTAGAGCAGATGGAAGGGGTGGAAGATGTATGTAAGATTTTCATGGAAGAGATAGGAGCAGCATGTGAGGTGGTTTGTGGAGTGAGGAGGAGATGCAGGGGTGTGCAAGGGACAGCAAGGTGGAATGATGAGGTGAAACGAGCTGTGGAACAAGAGAAGAAGGCATATAGTGAATGGTTAGAGAACAGAGGTAGGGGAGAAGATGAGAGAGAGAAGAGAGACGTATATGTGAGGTGGAGAAGAAAGGTGAAGAGACTGGTGAAGGAGAGTAAGAAGAAAGTGGATGAAGAGTTTGGGAGGAATCTGAGTGTAAGATGGAAGAAAAGTAAGAAATTGTTTTGGAAGGAGGTAAAGGAAGAGAGACAGTGTGAAAGGGGATACAGTAGGGGAGTGAAAGATAGGAATAATAGATAGTTGGTGGAGAAGAGAGAGAAATTGAGGAGATGGAGGGAGCACTTTGAGGATTTGTTGAATGTACAGAGTAAGAGCAGTGCAAGTATAAGTGGTTGGGGAATGGCTGGGAGAAGAGGAGGTGAGAGGAAGGAGGAAGAGATCAGTAGGGCAGAAGTAGTGGAAGCAATGAAGAAGATCAAGATGGGAAAGGCCCCAGGAATTGATGGAGTGTGTGGTGAAATGCTGAAGTATGGGGGTGAGATTATTGTGGAGTGGATATGGAAGTTGTGTAGACTGACTTGGGGAGAGGGAAGGGTTCCTTTATATAAAGGAAAGGGAGAGAGAGAAGTATGTGGTAACCATAGGGGTATTTGCCTTCTTACTGTGACTTGAAAAATATATGGTACAATATTTATTGATAGGGTTAGGCATATAACAGAGGAATTAGTTGGAGAAGAACAAGGCAGATTTAGGGAGGGAAAAGGTGTGCATATCAGATATTTGTTCTAAGATGTTTAGTGGAGAGGTATCTAGAGAAGGGAAAAAGAGTGTATGCTGCTTTCATGGACTTGAAGAAAGCTTATGACAGAATAGACAGGCAAGGTATGCGGAAGGTCCTGTATTAAGAATATATGGAGTGGAGGGAAAATTGTTGAGTGTTGTGATGAGTATGTACAATGGAGCTAGGGCTACTGTGCAAGTGGATGGTGAGCTGAGTAAGTTCTTCGATCTGAATGTGGGACTGAAACAGGGTTCTGTGATTTCTCCATGGCTGTTTAATATATACATAGATGGGGTTGTAAAGGAGGTGCAAGGAAGGGCAGAGGATGTGAGGGTGGTTCTAATGATGTGGAAGATTCCAGTGCTGCAGTTTGCTGATGATACAGTATTGTTGAGTGAAGTTGAATGGGAGTTGCAAGGTTTGGTGAATGAATTTGGGACAGTGTGTAAGAAGAGGAATCTGAAAGTCAATGTAAACAAGAGTAAAGTCTTGGTGTTTGAGAGGAATGAAGTCACAGAATGCACAGTGAGGTTGGATGGTGAGGATATGGAGAATGTGAGTGCAGTGTGATGAGTAAGGATGGAAGCTTTGGAGATGAAATACTTGAAAGGATACAGCAGGGAAGGAAGGTTGTTGGTTCACTCAAAATGGTGATTAGAAATAGGGAGGTGAGTATGGAAGTCAAGAAGTCACTGCATGATAGTATCGTGATCCCTACCCTGACATATGGAAGCGTGTGGCATGGACCTTGCTAGAGGGTAGCAAGCCAAGAATGAAAGCAGTGGAAATGAGTTACTTGATAGGAGCATGTGGAGTGACATGGAGGGACAGGTTGATGAATGAAGAAGTGAAAGAACAATGTGGGGTGGATGTGGATGTGGTTGAGAAGATTAGGAGAAATACACTGAGGTGGTTTGGACATGTGGAAAGAATGGAGAATGATAGACTGACTAAGAGGATGTATGTATGTGGGGTGGAGGGAGGGAGAGGGAGGGGAAGAGAGAGGATGAGTTGGAGGGATGGAGTTGAGTATATGAGGGAGGGGGGAGTGAGCTGGGGGGAAGGTAGGCAAATGGTGGGTGACAAAGCGACTTGGAGGCGTTTTGTCTGCGGCCATCCTTTGAGGGATTAGGGCATCGGGCTATAGACAGACAGATAGATCATTTTATACCTGCATGTATAATGCAGACTTTTTTCACTCACTCCCATTTCTAATACATGATACTTCTTGGCACTGAAATCCATTTTCCAAGTCTGGCTCTAGCCGTGGAGTTTGTCCAGGTCCTCTCGCAGTTTTTTACAACTATTAATTCATTTAATATGTTTCATGATTTTTAGCATCATGTGCGAACATACTCATGTAACTACTCAAACCTTGTGGCAAATCATTGATATAGTATATCAGAAACATTACTGGGGCTAAGACAGAGCCCTGGGGTACTCCACTGGTCACATTTTTCCATTGTGAAAACTTGTCTCCTATAACTGTTCTCATCTGCCTTCCTATCAGATAATCTCCCATCCGCTTAAATAGTTTCCCATGCACCCCTTCAAAGGTCTTTAATTTCCACAGCAGTCTCTTATAGGGCACCCCGTCAAATGCTTTCTTGAGATCAAGACAGACAACCTGCCCATCCCCCTCTCTCTTGTATGGCATCTATTACCCCACTATAGAAAACAGGTTAGTAGACACAAGAACTTCCTTCTTTAAAACCAAATTGTCTTGGGGTTATCACTTCATTTTCTTCTAAATCTTTAACCACCTTCTAATAATTTTCCCACAGATTTTACAAACAGCACTAGTAAGTGATACAGGTCTGTAATTGAGTGGATCTTCCCTATCTCCTCTCTTGAAGACTAGCACAATATTTGTCCTTTTCCAGTCTTCAGGTACTGGTAACTGTCCATTTTACTGAGAGCTCTTCATAATGACATAAACAGGCCCCACTAACTGGTCAGCACACACTTTCAGAATCCATCCAGTCACACTATCTGGTCCCATTACTTTCTTCAAATCCAAGTCCCTCATCAGCTGTAGCACCTCATTCATGTCAACTGCAATTTCTGCCGTTCTCATCATCATGCGTTCTATTTCAGTTCCCTAAATTCCTCTTCCAACAAATAGATTGACTGCAGCTTGTTGTTCATTATTTCGTACAAATCTTCTTCTCTTTTGTAAGCTTCATCTCCACCCCGCAATCATATTATACTGTCCTTAATTATCATTTTACCATTTACAAAGCTACAAAAGAGTTTAGGTTCTTTTTACATTTAGTTACAATATCTTTTTCGTATTTCTTTTCTTCCTCTCTCCGCACACTTACATATTCATTTCTTAACTGCTTGTATTCTTCCGAACCCCTTTCACTATGCCTTCTTCTCACTTTATTCCATGCTCAGTTTGTTGCCTCAAATGTTATTCTATACCTAATGTTTAACAACTGTCTCTTCCATTCCATTGCTGTGGAAAATTTTGGGACAAGCTAACTCCTGTTTTATATACTTCTATCAAAAACTCATATTTCTCATTAACATTTGTGATTACATTCATTTTACGCCAGTCTACACTTTGGAAAAAGTTCCTCAGGGAAGCAGTCTGCCTTCCCATAATTATATCTACATTCTCTGTGTTTCTCATCTATTTCTCCTTCCTTTACTCCCACCACTTCCATCTCAATAATTACTTTTACCAAAGAGGCATTGGTAGGTTATGTTCTTCACAACGTTTGGGTCCTTTGTGAATACTGTACCATGACAGTTCGTCATGTCTAATTCTTGTATTTTCTTTAATTAACTGAGTTTACATGTTTTCCATCACCAGTTCCATCAATCTATTTCCCCATGATTCCTCATTGTTCCCTGCATCCATACTTTCCCAATAAACTTCTCTACAGTTAAAATCTCTCATGATTAATATTCTTAACATCTTTAGCTTTATAATGGATTCTCTTATTAACTGTTCATAATCTTCTTTTGTCCATGCCCTAGTTTGGGGGGCATATAAAATATTATTACATCTACTTTTTCTCCATGACAGTCCTCTATTTCCTTTCCCAAAAGTTCAGCCGTGGTATTTTCAATTTCTACATGTTTTGTTCTTAAGTCAGTACGGGTTAGAATCATTACACCTCCCCAAACCTTCTTTCACTATCCTTCCTCCAAATATTATAACTGTTCCATCCAAATAATTTTGTATCAATATCTAGGAGCAATTCAATCTCCACCAAGCAAACAATTTCAGTTTTCTTATAATTTAAATAGTCTCCAATTTCCTATTTCTTCGATAGTTATCCATCTACATTACTATACATGATTTTTAGATTTACTGTCCCAGTTTTATCTTTACTCATTCTTCTCTTTTTCATCACATGCATCCCACTTGTTTCCCTCACTTCTAGTTCCTCATATACCACTTCCTTACTTTCATATCCATCACTCTCCAAATATAATTTTTACGTTCTTCCTCGGTCTTCCTGTCATTTTTTTTCTTTTACATGTTCCTTCAAAGATTTTAAAACTTCTCTTTCTTCTTCATTCAAATCTCTTCTTGTTATAATATTTTCCATCCCTGCCTCTTCACTTAGTTTCCAGGTCACTTTAAGTATGTCATTTACTAAACTTTCTGATGACAGCTCTCACTGGTCTTGCTTCCCCTTTCTTAAACAACCCTATCCTCCATACCTCCTCAGTTCTTTATCCCACTTGCTTCCTTCGGACTCGATCTTCCTCAATATTTTCCTCACATGATTCAAGTCTCTCTCGAGTCTCACAGATCCAATCTTTTCTTCCTCCTCCCTGTTTCCAAATATTACCACACATCTGTTCCATTTTACAGTTTCTCTCCCTATTTTCTCTTTCTTCAATATTTTCACTACATTTTCTTCCATTTCTTTTTCTTGTTCATTTCCCTTAAGCTGACCACATCTTTCTGTTCTTCCTCCAAAAGTGCCCACTTTGCCTTTTGCTTATCGAACACACTACTCACCTTCTCCATTTTGTTATTGCTCTCTTCTATGTTTCTCCTCGATTCAATATTTTCTCATTTCAAATTCTCGATCTCCTTGTTTGCCTTTTCACTGGCCTGTATCAGACTCTGTTTAGTGTTTTCAGTCATTTCAGGCATATTTCTTTATACTCGATCCTCTACTTTCTTTTCTAGTTTGCCTTTTCTCAAAATCAATGTTTTAATTAAATCCATCACACTTGTTTCACTGTCAAAGCCTGGAAAATCAAATCCCTCAATGTTTACACTGTAGGCCATGTCTGATGGTTGTACTAACATCTTCCTATGAACATTCATGTATACACAAATATTTTCTGACAATGTCTTTTTACATTTTTGACAGACAATATCAACAGACAACTTTAAACTTTAGTGAATACTACAGGAGACAGGAAAATCATAATTCCTGAATACTACTAAAGGTTTGTAGAGATGGTTGAGCCACGTCCACTTGCTCTAGCTCCGTCCGTTCGTCCGTCCATGTGTGTGTGTGTGTGAACAAAATAAACACCAAACCCAATGCATGAGCCTGGGGTGGCCGTTGTTTACAATACTGTTTTAGTCACAAAGTTATATTGCACTAGTTTCTTGCTGCAGTGTGATGATAATTATATTATATACTTTTTACATATCCTAGTGTTGTATGTTTGTGTAATAATAGTGTGATCAAGAATTTTAAATATGGGGACAATTTTTTTTTTTTTTTAATGCAAGTAAGAAGGAACCAAAGGCCATGGGCCTGCATACTGTTCCTTCCAAGAAAAAACAAAAACAATATGAAAGAGAGCCAAATTCAAGATCCGTTCTTTTGAAGATGACTGGACATGCTGCGTTTGAAAGACTGGAGATCATAGGAAGTAGGGAATACAGACAGAAGACAGTTCCAAAGTCAACCAGTTGCATAAATGAAGGACTGGGAGTAACGGTTAACTCTTGCATCAGAGAGTTCGACAGAAAAGGGATTATTATTTTTTTTTTTAATGCAAGAAAGAAGGAACCAAGGGCCATGGGCCCGCATACTGTTCCTTCCAAGAAAAAGTAAAAACAATACAAAAAGGAACCAAATTCAAGATCCATTCATTTCGAGATGCCTGGACACACTGCATTTGAAAGATTGGAGATCATAGGAAGCAGGGAATACAGACACAGGGATACAGTTCCAGAGTTAACCAGTTGCATAAATGAAGGACTGGGAGTAACGGTTAACTCTTGCATTAGAGAGTTGGACAGAAAAGGGATGAGAGTTTGTTGCTAGACGGGTACTACGTGCCCGTCGTAGAGGTGGAGGGATACAAGCAGACAGTTCAGAGGAACAGTGACCATTGAAGTAGCGATAGAAGAGAGATAAAGAAGCAACAGTGCGGCGAAGAGACAAAGGTTGAAGGGAATCAGTAAGAGGAGGAGAGTTAATGAGACGAAAAGCCTTTGACTCCACCCTATTGAGAAGAACCGCATGTGGGGAGCCTCCCCACACATGAGAGTTGTACTCCATGCACGGGCGAATAAAACCCGAGTACAAGGTCAACATCTGTGCAGGGGTAAAGAAAGCTCGGAGTCGGCCCAGCACACCTAATCTCTTGGAAGCAGATTTCACAAGAGATGTAATATGTTCTTTCCAAGACAAATCCCGAGAGAATGAAACCCCTAGAATGTTCAAGGACGATGCAGGGCTGAGCTGGACATTATTAAACTTTAGTGGGTAATCTTGAGGAAGATTTTGTCGGGTTGATAGGTGTAAGAACTGAGTTTTTGAAGCATTAAAAATAACAAGATTATTTTTACCCCAATCAGAGACATGAGCCAAGTCAGACATTAGGTGTGCCATAGCCTCATCCCTTGTTTGCTGAAGTAACTGCTGAGATGGACGTTGCGGAAATCGAATGGAAAGGTGAAGGGTGGAATCATCAGCATATGAGTGGATAGGGTTAGATGTACAGCTTAGAAGGTCACTGATGAATAAAAGAAACAGAGTTGGTGAAACGACAGAGCCTTGAGGAACACCACTGTTGATAGGTCTAGGAGAAGAACGATGGCCGTCTACAACAGCAGCTATAGAACGACCAGAAAGGAAGCTAGAGATGAAGGCACAGATAGAAGGATAGAAACCGTAAGAGGGCAGTTTGGAAATCAAAGATTTATGCCAGACTTGACCGAAAGCCTTTGAGATGTCAAGTGCAATGGCAAAGCTTTTGCCAAAGTCCCCAAAGGAGGATGACCAAGAGTCTGAAAGGTAAGTGAGACGATCGCCAGTGGAGCGTCCCTGACGGAACCCATACTGACGATCAGAAAGAGGGTTGTGACAGGAAAGATGCTTTAAAATTTTTCTGTTAAGAACTGATTCGAAAACTTTTGAGACACAGGATGTTAATGAAATTGGACGATAGTTAGAGGGTTGGGAATGGTCAACCTTCTTTGGGACTGGCTGAATGAGAACAAACTTCCAGCAAGAAGGAAAGGTACTAGTTGAGAGACAAAGGCGAAAGAGTTTACCTAGGCAGGGTGTAAGCACAGAAGCACAGTTTTTGAGGACAACAGGAGGGACTCCATCAGGCCCATATGCCTTGTTAATATTGAGGCCAGTGATGGCAGAAAATACATCAGCTGAAGAAATTTTAATGCCAGTCATGAGGAAGTCTGAGGGGGGAAGTGATGGTGGAACAGCACCGGAATCATCTAAGGTAGAATTGGAGGAGAAAGTTTGAGCAAAGAGATCTGCTTTATCAGTAGAAGAAATAGCTACAGAGCCATCACAGTAGAAAAGAGGAGGGAAGGATGATGAGGTAACATTGTTAGAAAGGTTTCTGGCAAGGTGCCAAAAGGAGCGAGAAGAATTCGAGTTGGAGAGTTGGGAACATTTAGCATGGATGAAATTATTTTTAGCAAAGCGAAGAACAGACTTAGCATGATTCCGGGCAGAAAAATAAAAAAGATGTGATTCAGGGGTGGGTTGGCTCCGGTACCTTTAAAAGGCCCTCTCTCTGTTGCGGACAGCATTAGAACAAGCGTGATTAAACCAAGGCTTTCTTGCATTAGACAGAGGATATGAGAAAGGAATGTATGCTTCCATGCCCGAGAGAATAACCTCCGTAATGCGCAGGGCACACTCAGACGGCTCCCGGCCATGGAAGCAATAATCATTCCAAGGAAAATCAAAGAAGTACTGCCTGAGGGCCTCCGAATCTGCAGCTCCAATGTGCCACAGGCGGCGTTTCTTTGGAGGGTCCACAGGTTGTACTGGAGCAATAGAACAGGTTAAGGTAATAAGATTATGATCAGAGGAGCCCAACGGGGAGAAAAGATTAACGGTGTAAGCAGAAGGATTAGTTGTTAGGAAAAGGTCAAGTATGTTGGAACTCTCTCCAAGGCGGTCAGGGATACGGGTAGGGTGCTGTACAAGCTGCTCTAGGTCATTATGGAGAGAAAAGATGTAGGCTTGTTCACCAGGTGGATCAGTGAAAGGAGAGGAGAGCCAAAGGTGGTGGTGAACATTGAAATCTCCTAGAATGGAGATTTCAGAGAAAGGAGAAATGGATAGAATGTGTTCCATCGTAGAAGTAAGACAGTCAAAGAATTTTTGATAGTCGGTAGAATGAGGAGATAAGTAAACAGCACAGATATATTTAGTCAGAGAATGACAGGAGAGCCGAAGCCAGAGAGTAGAGAATTCAGAAGAATCAAGTTCAGGAACACGAGAGCAAGATAGATCGTTGCGTACATATAC
>JAGKTI010000477.1:105263-115978 GCA_018397915.1 Birgus latro
TTCGGTGGACGTGCGGCGTGGTTTTTTTTGTTTTTTTTTTTTTTTGTGGGGGGGGGGGGGGGGGGGGGGGTTTCGGCCATCAGCCCATGATGTCCGGATAGTGGACGTCCGGATAGTAGAGGGATTACTGTAATGGATTTTCAGCTTTATCAGATCAGGCTTCTCCCCAATTAGTCTGTTAAAGGGAGGTTTTACTGTATTATTACTCCCTACAAGACAGCATAAATCTGCTTACACCATCAGAACTGACCATGAATGTAAACAGATGGAGTCAGATGGTAATTTTTGAGTGTATCTACCCAACTGGAAAAAAAAAAATTGAAATTATGAACAACAGAAATTTTAAAACAATTAATAATGACATGAGATATTTTACAAGTGAAATAATCGTCGGATGTAGTTTGTTTTGTTTTGTTTTATGAATAAAGGCTCCAATGTGCTTACATGCATTGGCATTGGTCATCTAATAGCAGCTCTCAATGCTGTTCAATCTCTGGCAGCCTCCTTATTCAGGTCCTTATCGCTGAGGTCGCACTCTATAACCTCATCCCAGGTTTTTTTCAGTCTGCCTCTCGCAACCCAACCCCCAACAATAACACGTCTCACTTTCTACACCCAGCTGTCACCTCCCACCCTCTCCACATGCACAAACCATCTCAATCTGTCTCTCCTCATCACTACACCAATACACTACACTCCCACTAGATGTTAACAAAGCATTTGATGCCTACCCCTGCCACAACCTCACAAAACAAAATATTCAACACAAACATGCACAATAACACAAAAAGATAGCTGGCAAACTATTTAGCAGGCAGATGCGCATACGTAACATTTGCCGGTCAATCTTCAAACATCAGAAACCTCACAAATGGCGCACCCCAAGATTCTGTTCATGACATACCCACACCCCACACACCACAAATACACATAGCCTCCTATGCGGATGACATAACACTTACACGTACACACCAAAACGCAAACACAGCCGCACACATCCCCCAACCTTACCTCAACACATTACACGAATGGTTCACCACAAACAGGCTCAAAATAGCCCCAGCCAATTCTACAGTGACCCTTCTCACAAGCTGGACAGCAGAACATAGTCTCATTCTACACCTCACCATAAACAACACTCCCCTACCACACACACAAAATCCTTGGTGTAAAATACAATACATCAATGTCATTCAAACAACGCATCACAAACATTAAAGATAAATTAACACCAAGCCTCAATGCCTTGAGGTCACTTGCCCGTACAACATTTGGACACAACAAAGAAACCACCACCATGATATACAAACAATACATACGTTCAGTGATGAATTATGCAAACCCTGCTTGGGCTTCTAACCTCATACCCTACAGACCATACAGAACAAGGCCCTAAAAATAATCACAAGTTGCACAGCTACTACACCCACAGATCACCTACACCAAGAAACCAAAGTCCTCAAAGTCAAGGATCATCTAGACATGAGAGGCACCCAAACTCTTGCCGCAGCCTCCACAAACCCACAACATCCACTACACTACATGGAAGCACATCCACACACACCAAGGAGCATCAAAACAACACCCAGCACACAATATCATACACAAATGTGTACTGCCATCTCTCCCCCCTCACCCAACTCAGACCAGTTTCAAGAAGCATATCCATACTCAAATCACTTGCCACTCCATTCAATCACTCAAAAACAACACACTGCTGCAGGCATGGCTACCTGATATCCACCATTTTGAATCCTATCTCCCTCATGAGGACAGTGTTCACCTGACCAGGCTGAGATGCGGGCATCATCCAACCCTCCTGAGTTATCAGAAGGGGATGGATGACTCCATCACTGATGCCTGTCCACGATGCAACACAGCACCCCATACTCTTAAGCACATTATGGAAGACTTCATTGCACACAATCACCTGCACCAACAACACAACATACACTCCTTGATGGCTCTGTGGGAAAGCCAGGTCTTGGCCATGGCCTTCCTTAGGGACATGGAGCTGTTCGGCCAGACTGCCTACAGAACAACAACTACTACTATTACTACAGTCCCGTCCAACCTCTTAAGTCTTCCATTGCAAACCTAGCCCCTCCAGGCCTTGCATTCAAGGACACACTGCACATCCACTCAGTCACTGTCATCTCTGTATGTTTGAGCCAGTGAATATCCTCTTTCTCCCCTACCCAGGCCTCACTTACCACACAGCATCACACTCCTAACATATGCTGCACACAAGGGAATATTAGACTCAATTTTGGTTGTGTGAAGAGGTGAATATTGTGGTCGTCTTGTTGCTGTTTGAAATCTGGCCATACAGTTGAATATTTAATTAAACATAATTTCTGTTAATTTATCAGATCAGATCCACTGACTCCAAAATCTGCTGAATCGTTGTCCACTAAACTGACGTATTACTCTACTGCTTTACCAAAAGTCAAATACTGTATATTCTTCATCACCATAATCCAGACCTTTTTCCCACCTACAGACAAGATGAGCTAGGGTCAAGAGAGAATGAAAAATCTGTCAGAAGAAACTAACCTGACGTCTGCCCAATTAAACAGGCCACAATCTCATTCAAGCTCCCAGATTCCTAATGCTACCCTACAGGCATAAGCATCCACATTTACATGCAACATACCATCTATCAGCTTGAGTAAATTTGACAACAACCATTTCACTGGGAAAGAGCAGGTGTGCCAAGCCCCTGTCAAAAACTCCTTCATACAAAATTCTTCCAAACAGTTCAACCCACTGACAGTTTCCTAGCCTCTTCACCCTTCACAAATAATATTGTAGCTATTTACTCATATAACTGGCATTTTGTTAGGAAGATGAAAACAATGTCTTTGTTTGTCCATTAACCAATTTAGTACAGGAATATTCATTTGGCAACAATGGCTTTAGGTAATACTGTAATATTTTTGCTTAACCCTGCTCTGTCTGATCAAGCAGACCTTTCAACCACTGTATGGAATTGACCCTATGGGGTTGTCCCATAGGTTCCTCTCACCACTGATGTTGTGTCTGCATCTAAGTATGGTATGTGCTGTGCAGTGTCCCATTATGTGTACCTATTCTACAAGCTGGGCATGTATCACCTGTGATTCCATCCAGCCTAAACGATGCTGGTAGCTGAGGAGGGCTGGGTGATGTCCTCCTTTAAGCCTAACTACACTTGATCGAACACATCTGATTCTTCACACAGTGCTCACCTATGATATCCCTGTATTCCCTCTTTCTCTGTCATCTTAAATATCATATTCTTACATGGTAGGTGGGGGCGTTCACCATCAACTCACTCGACGTAGTGCTGGTCACAGATGCCCGCCCTTTCCTCTCTTCCCTCCCCCTCTCCACCCACCCTCTTCTGTCTTTCTGTTCTTCATTCACTCTTCTTCCTTTCCTTCTGTCTATGGGTAACTCTACACCAAATGGTTTCCTGTACACCAGGAAACCATTTACTATGTTAGGTGGTAACCATATAACCAAATTAAGGCACCTGGTAATTTAAGAGGTAGTTAAGGCATTCTAATTGGATTGAGCTGGTGCAGGTTTATATCCAAGGGATGGTTGAGGTTTACTGCTCACACAATGTCACTCAAGGATGAGTGAGGCTTGGTTGTTCTCATCCTAAGTGTCAGGACCAACTTCCGGAGCTCCAGGTTCTTACGTCCCTCATGGGGCAACACCCAATTAGATGATGAACGAACGATGAATGAATATCACATTCTTCCTTTGAACACTATTTAGGTTATCCTGTAAAGTACCTGAGACTCAGATTTTGTCTTGTATACCTCCTTTCTAGTCCTACACTTGGCAGCAAAGTATTCCTCTTTGTAACCATCCCTTTTCCATTCCTGGAAACGACATCTTTTCTCCTTAACTGCAGCTTTTACACCCTCATCCCACCACCATGTTACTTCATGTCTCGGGGGAGGCCCCCTGTCCATCCATACACTGAATCAGTAGCTCTAAGGATATTGTTCTTGACAGCTTTGTACTGTTCATTAAAATTTTTGTCAACAGATTCCTGCTCAGCCACAACTCACCTCACCTTGCTATAGAGGGCATCCCTAACTGTTTGGTTTTTCAATTTCCATATATTCCTCCTAGGTGCATAAGTCCTTTTCTTCATCACCCGCTCAGCACCATGTCACACATGAATAATTTGTGTTGCTGCATACACTCTTCGCTCCCTATAACTAACATCCCTTACCAACCTCCTATCAGCCCTCATAAACTGGAAATAGTCTATCTGGGTACTATTACCCCCAGACTTGTATGCAGTCAACCTACTCTCTCTCTTCCTAAAACAAGTGTTGCACACAATCATGTTCATTGCCTCCCCAAACTTATTCGCCTTCCACATTCTCGTACCATACACACATCCCCATTTTTTTTTTCTTTAATGTAAGGAAGAAGGAACCAAAGGCCAGAAGCCCATAAACCATTCCTTCCAAGAAAAAACAAAAACAATACAAAAGAGAGCCAAATTCAAAATCCGTTCATTTCGAGATGCCTGGACATACTGCATTTGAAAGACTGGAGATCATAGAAAGTAGGAAATACAGACAGAGGGAGACAGTTCCAGAGTTGACCTGTTGCATAAATGAAAGACTGGGAGTAACAGTTAACTCTTGTATTAGACAGCTGGACAGAAAAGAGATGAGAGTTTGTTGCTAGACGGGTGATATGCTCCCACTGTAGAGGAGGAGGGATGCAAGCAGACAGTTCAGAGGAGCAGTGACATTTGAAGTACCTAGCGACATAAGAGAGATAAAGATGCAACAGTGCGGCAAAGAGACAGAAGTTGAAGGGAGCCAGTAAGAGAAGGAGAGTTAATGAGACGAAAAGTTTTTGACTCCACCCTATTGAGAAAAGCTACCCCATACATCTACACAGGGGCGAATAAAACCCGTGTATAAAGTCAACAACTGTGCAGGGGTAAGGAAGCTACGGAGTCGGCTCAGCACACCTAATCTCTTGGAAGCGGATTTTACAAGATATGTAATATGATCTTTCCGAGATAAGTCCCGAGAGAATGAAACCCCAAGTAAGTTTAAGGATGATGCAGGATTGAGCTGGATATCATTAAACATTAGTGGATACTCCTGTGGAAGATTATGTTGGGTTGATAGGTGTAAGAACTGAGTCTTTGATGCATTAAAAACAACAAGATTACCTTTACCCCAGTCAGAGATATGAGCTAAGTCAGACATTAGATGTGCCATAGCCTCATCCCTTGTTTGTTGAAGTAGTTGCTGAGATGGACGTTGTGGGAACCGAATGGACAGGTGAAGGGTGGAATCATCAGCATATGTGGACAGGATTAGATGTACAGCTTAGAAGGTCATTGATGAATAAAAGGAAGAGAGTTGGTGAAAGGACAGAGCCCTGAAGAACACCACTAGTGATAGATCTAGAAGTAGAGTGGCTGTCTACAACAGCAGCTATAGAATGACCAGAAAGGAAGCTATAGATGAAGGCACAGATAGAAGCGTAGAAACCATAAGAGGGCAGTTTGGAAATTAAAGATTTATGCCAGACTCGATCAAAAGCCTTTGAGATGTCAAGTGCAATGGCAATGCTTTTGCCAAAGTAAGGAGTCTGAAAGGTAGGTGAGAAGACTGCCAGTGGAGCATCCCTGACGGAACCCATACTGATGATCAGAATGAATGTTTTGATAGGAAAGATGCTTTAAAATTTTTCTGTTAAGAACAGACTCGAAAACTTTTGAGACACAGGATGATAAAGCAATTGAGATGCTTCACCCACATGACCATTTAAGTCCCCTTCCAAAACTACAATCTCATCATCCCCCAAGCCTCTTAATACAAGTATCAAGTCGTCCTACAATCTATTTTTCTCTACATCATTCAAGTCAGCTTGGGGAGCATATGCTTATATAAACGCAACTGTCAACCTACCCAAAAAAAATGTAAAATGCAGTGTAGTGTAGAGGAGCCTAACATGTTATGTACAGATTCCAAAAATATAATGTGCAGTGTATGAAATGAATCTAAAGTTCCAGTGTCAGTTCTGAGAGGGTAATAAGTAGATTCCTAAAATGCAATACTGAGGGATCCTAGGACATCACATCTCACCCTCTGCCTCTTATTGTCATTGCGGTAGAGCTGCGAGTTGTCTGCATCATTTCCTGCCACTTCCACCTTCTCAACCTCCATCGGTTCCACACCTGCAATATATATATTTATACCACAGTGGCAATAAACTTAGACACTTCATGTATATAATTAAGCATTTAAACTTGCAATATACACCATAATGGTATTAATCAGAATAATCATTTTAACCTCCTACACCAGACTTCCTTATAATACAGTATTCACCTTAGCAGACCCACTTAGTAGAAAGTTAATGATGTATATAATCCCTCCAGTTTGAAAAGTTTATCTGAGAGTAAATAAAATCATCTGGTGATGATATATACTTTTACTGCAAGGGTTTATGTAATGAACTGATCCTTATTACCTCAGATCTCTCTCGTATGCTGAATAAAATCATCAGGTTGTGGCACGAATAATAAGTTAAAAATCCAGGAACTGAGAGCCATCTACAGTACTAAAATATACATTGTGCATTTTATAATGAAACATTTGTCATGCCAAACAATTCTATTTTACTGTAGGAAAAAAATCTCTGCAAGTGAAGAGATTAAAATAATGCTCTGAAAGCAAAAAATACAAAAAGCATAACTCAAAAGTTTACATTTCACACACAGAAACAGACGGTTGGAGAGAATGATTTGGCTCCTGAGGGACATGATGACTGTGACACTAACTTATTCAACTTGATGTTCTTCCAACAGGATTCCCTCTATAGACAGATGGTATTATTCAAGTTTGGAGACCTCTCACAGCTATGGGGTTGGAAACTGTCTTAATCAACAACTAGAACATAATGATGCCTTGATTTTTTCTGCGCTTGCTCCTGTCAGACAACTATATTCAACTTAGAAATTCCTTTTACATAAGGAGTAAGTCTCCATTAATCCCTAGATCACGATGTGCAGCTTATTTCATTGTTACTACTGCCAGCCAATTTAGGTTACAGAAACAAGACACCAAAGAAAGAGGAGCCATAGGCAAGAAATGTTTGCAATAAATGACTGGTAAGATGTGAGAGAGAGAGAGACTATGTCATTCAGCTTACGACAGTCCCTTTAAAGCGAAAGGGTTAAATGACCAACTAGCTGCAACACTATTACAAACTTAAAAAAAGGCATGCCTCCAATACTGACAACAACTTCTGATGTACATGACAACTATGTGTGCCTGGCCTTTCGAAATGATATTGCCACTGACTGCACTTTATAATGCAGGATGCAGGGTAATCACATCGAATAACCATAAGTGTTCCAAGTGTCCCTAAAAAATTAGGTCTGCTTTCTCCTTAGCAGGAAAGTTCTCAGCATACAGCAATAACAGCCATACAACTGACCTTTCTTAAAGGGGGCTGAGTCGAGCGGCGAAGGCGGCGGGTGTCTTTTGGAGGGTGAGGGCAGGATGATGGAGCCAGGTGGGGAGGTGGGCAGCTGCAACTGGGGCTGAGGGCTGGGGATTCGAGCAGCATCCCCATTATTGCTCTCATTTGACGGTCCCGCTCCCAGCCGTGCCAATCGCTTTTTCCGTATCTGTGGATTTCAACCAAGCTTAATACAATACAGTTTGCTCACCTACAATGCAGCTAATTTTGTCAGAACTAGGATCAGCAGTAGAATTTGCATTGTGGGATACACAAAACCTATTGGAAAAACGGTTTGGACCAGACATGGGGCCGAAGTCCGCTTCGGCTTCATGAAGCCATGGTTTTTAAGTAGCAGCTTCGGCTTCGAAGCCAAGAGGCTGGCTTCAGCCCCAACTGCTGGTTAAAGCTGGGCCAGAAAATCTGCTACAGGAACAGAAGTTCTGATTATCCTACTGGCTGGTTACAACTGAGATACTGTGACACGAAGCCGATTATTGGCTTCATAAAATTAACACAGTTTCAGCTCTCTCTTTGTGAATGTTTACCAGGCTTTGGCTTCACGACTTTTCAAGGGCACTGGCTTACACTTCAGCTTCATGACTTTCGAAGGGCTTTAGTTTCGAAGCCAGTCACCCCTAATGACCCCTCCAAGTTTTCCTCTGAATATCTCAAATTGGCCTTAAATGAACAGAACAATGATAACCAATTAAAAACAAATTGGACTGTAACAAACCTGAAGTGTAAATGTAGACTACATCACCACCAAGACCACACCATCAAACACACAATACCTTCACCTCACACCATCATCCTGACTATATAATCACCTAAATCATGACCCCCCACACCTGTATGCCTCTCAGCAGTTACATGGCCCTTGCTAATGGAGATACCAGTATACCCGTGCAGTGACATATAAAGTAATCTTCCCACTATCCGACATAATAGAGACAAAGGCGCGACCGGAAAGTGGTCTTGTCCGGACAGTGGCCCTGAAGCTCCAGCACCAGTCATTCATGACCCTAACCTAACCTAACCTAAATCAGAAAACCACCTCCAAACAAGATGGAGGATGAGAAGAAGGGAAGGACAGGAGGAAGTATTTGTTACAAGGAGGGTAGAAAAGTTACAGGGGGATGGAATAAAGGCTGAATATAAAAGGGAAGTGGAGGAGCGATTGGGTAAATATAGATTGGAGCAGATGAGGGACATGGAAGGTGTGTGCAAGAAATTCACAGAAGAAATCTGTGCAGCATGTGAGGTGGTGTGTGGGGTGAAGAGAAGATGAAAGGGAGTTCAGGGAACAGCATGGTGGACTGAAGAGGTGAGAGAGGCTGTGGCACAAAAGAAGAAAGCATATAATGAGTTTATGAGGAACAGGGGCGTCGAAGAGGCTGAGAGACGGACGAGACAGTTATTTGTAGAGAGGAGGAGAGAGGCGAAAAGATTAGCAAGAGAGAGTAAGAAGAGAGTGGATGAGGAATTTGGAAGGAATTTGAGTGCAAAGTAGAGAGAATGTAAGAAAATGTTCTGGAAGGAGGTAAAGGAAGGAGGTAAAGAGAGCTAGACAGGGTGCCAACGAAGTCAGTGGGGGCGTGAAAGATAAAAATGGTAGATTACTAGTGGAGAAGGGAGAAAAAGTAAACAGATGGAGAGAACACTTTAATGAACTGTTGAACATAGAGAATGAAAGTAATGCAAGTATAAGTGGCTGGGGAATGGCGGGGAGAAGGAGGGTTGTGAGAAGAGAGGAAGAAATCAGTAGGATGGAAGTGGTGGAAGCAATGAAGAAAGTTAAAATGGGGAAAGCCCCAGGAATTGATGGGGTGTGTGGTGAAATGCTGAAGCATGGGGGAGAGATAGTAACAGAATGGATGTGGAAGGTGTGCAGATTGGCTTGGGATGAGGGCAGAGTCCCGGAGGATTGGAAGTCAGGTATAATTATTCCTCTGTACAAAGGAAAAGGGAAAAAAGAAGTGTGTGGTAATCATAGGGGCATTTGCCTTCTCAGTGTAATACCAAAAGTATATGGTAGGATACTTATTGACAGAGTTAGGGAAATTACAGAGGAATCAGTTGGAGAAGAGCAGGGAGGTTTTAGGAAGGGAAGAGGTTGTGTAGACCAGATACTCATTCTTAGATCCTTAGTGGAAAAGTTTCTAGAGAAGGGCAAGAAGTTGTATGCAGCCTTCATGGATCTGCAGAAAGTATATGACAGGGTGGATAGACAAGGATTGTGGAAGGTATTAAGAATATATGGAGTGGATGAGAAGTTGCTGAATGCAGTGAAGAGTATGTATGAGGGTGCTAAGGCTGCAGTGCGTGTGGATGGCAAACTGAGTGAATCTTTCCATTTGAAGGTTGGATTGAAACAAGGATGTGTCATGTCTCCATGGTTGTTCAATCTGTACATGGATGGGGTTATAAAAGAGATACAAGGTCAGGCAGTGGATGTTGGAGCGGCCCTAATGAGAGAGGGCAGTGTTTGGAAACTCCCTGTACTGTTGTTTGCAGATGATATTGTGTTGTTGAGCAAAGACGAAGGGGAGCTGCAAGGCTTGGTAGATGAGCCTGGGAGAGTGTGTATGAAATGGAATCTAAAGGTGAATGTAGGGACGAGCAAAGTGATGGTCTTCGAGAGAAGTGAAGCCAGTGAATGTACAGTGAGATTGGATGGGAAGGATATGGAGAATGTGAGTGCATTTAAGTACTTGGGTAGTGTGATGAGTAAGGATGAAAGTCTGGAGGGAGAAGTGCTCGAAAGGGTGCAGCAGGGAAGGAAGGTTGCTGGTTCGTTGAAAGCAGTGATAAGAAACAGGGAGGTGAGGATGGAAGTGAAAAGGTTGTTATATGACAGTACAGTAAAACCTCGATATAACGGACTCCAATGGACCGGAATTCGCTTTTATCGGACTCGAGGAGCTACTGGACTAAACTCCAATATATCAGAAAAAGTCCGATAAAGCCAGCAAGCAGTCCGGACTGCCTGACCACTTCAGCTATGTTCACCACAATAAGACAAGTAAAAGACATGTTTTTCATTGTACAGTACAGTACAGTATTATTATACCATTTGATTAATGTAGTGAAGGTATAACACAGTACAATATTGCAATGGTGGTGAAAACCACTGATGCAATCAGGACTAATGTCTGATATATTGGAAAAAGTCCGGATTAGCAGGGGTAAGTCCGGATGTCGCTTTTATC
>JAGKTI010000477.1:120339-133762 GCA_018397915.1 Birgus latro
CTCACGGGAGTTGACAGAGAACTAGAATTGAGGGAAAGCGCAGGAAGACAGCTGGTCGGCGTGTGCGGGAAATTCAAACTGACGCAGTCGGGGGGGGGGGGGGGGGGGGGGGGGTCGGCCATCAGCCTACACTGTCCGAACAGTGAGGTAACTGGATAGTGGTCGTCTGGATAGTAGAGAGATTACTGCCATACTTGTCTGCATTGTGGTAATTCTGAGGACCTAAAAAAGTGCCTTCGGTGTTAGCTAAATATGATCCACATTACACAATGTAATCCGGTATGCTTTAAGCCACTCTGATTGTCTAGATTTTTAAAAATCTTCAGTTTACCTCCAGAGTTCTAACAAACCTACATGTGAAAGCAAATCTAAAATACTAATTTGCTATTAGCCACTTTAATTAACTATTCTGTATTTCTAACTGTGATTATACTGGTATCTAATGATGAGCCAGGGTAATGACAGCACAACATACAGGTATACCTCGATATACGATACCCCGGCTTAACGACGGGGGTAAAAATACCACCATACCCCACCTAACGATGACCATACCCAAGTTTAACGATGGATTCCGATTTTTTAAAACCATTTTGATGATATTTCAGACTAAAATTGTGTGTTTAGGTTGATTCATAAACTGTTTTTAGACTTAGATTAATGTGTTTTAGCCATAGTGGTGTGAACATTGTCACTTTGAGGTACAGTTTCCTAAGCTTGATTTTTTTCCAGACTTATATCTGACAATTTTCAGATATTATTTGTTGGTTTGGGCTTCGGTTTGCTTCTCTTACAGCTGTCAGGCCATTTAGATTGGCTTTGAACCTTGTTTCTGGACTCATTTGGATGGGTTTGGGACTTGGTTGGGGGTGAAACCCAAGGCTCAAAAACTTATCCCTATACTTTACATGTTAAATCTGCGCCGAGATACAATACCCCGCATAACGTCGGGTTTTTATTAACCAACCGCATCATTAAATTGGGGTATCCCTATAAAATGAATTTTAAGAATCCTGCAAATCAAAATAAGCTTTTCAGTTTGTCATTATTCAGTATATCAGCTAATGGAGAATTATAATCTATGGTGAGCCTACTGTACTCTAAAGTGGCAGCTAGGATGGGGCATCAACCTGTGTAGTGTTGCTATGTTTCCCAAACCCACAATGTGAAACAGCTGTTATATATGTAAAAGGAATCACAAGCAAGATAAACACATATGAATACAATTTTAACATATATATTAAATGAAAGAACAGTACACTTATCATGCATAAAATATTTATGTGGCAATACAGAAACATGGCATACATATTTTACTATCTATCTATCTATTGCCAGATGCCATAATCCCGTAAGGGGTGGCCATTTGACTTTGAGTTATTTGTTTTAGAGGGAGGGGCACTAACCCTCCACCAACCCACTTGTTGACACGTAGGGACAGTGTTGCTAAAAAAAATGTAGTCACTTTTATTCGCTTTTACTGTAGTTCTGGGGTGGGTGATAATGTCACAATTATGATTATTAGACACTGTGCAGGAATATAAGTAAAAATATGCCAATTTCTTAGTAAAAAAAAAAAAAAACTCATGAGCAGCAACACTCACACAAACCCAGTCTGACCCAAGCAGAGCTTCCTCATGTCACTTGCCATTGAAGAAAATAACCAAAATGTATTCTAAAATACCATAGATGAGATGGGGAGGGGCTGTGAGGTGTAGACCAAGAAAGACATGGGACGAGGTCATTAAGTGTGACCTCAGGGTTAAGGGACTGAAGAGGGAGGCTGCCATAGATCGAGCAGCATGGAGAGCCGCCATTAGGTGACAAAGGCTGACGCATGCAAGCACGTTGGAGCCTTCAAAAATGAAACAAAACGAAACGAGACAGAGATAGAGATAAAGATAGAGAAAGAGAGAGAGAGGGAGGGAAGGCAGGCCAGGGCCAGTGTTGAGTGCACTTTCAGGGTGAGGGACAGATGGAGGAAGGGAGGGAAGGAAGGAGGGAGAGAATGACTGAATGAAAACAAATCAGAGTGCCGCAACAGCATGATCAACTGGCGCCATATGTAATAATAAATATTTTTAAATATAATTAGATATAATAAAAACAGAAAATAAAGATATGAAAGCACAAGTTTATAAAAGTCACTCATAAAAGAAACAAAATTCCCCAGGGTGACGCACATCTCCCCCCAAGAGAGAGAGAGAGAGAGAGAGAGAGGCATCACAGGTATGGAAAACATGTCAACACTACACAGGTTGGTGCCCCACCCTAGCTGCCTCTTTAGAGTAGTCTCACCATAGTATGTCATCTTAACTATATCAGAACTATACAGTATCTAAGACTGTATCAATAACATACAGATCACACAATCTGTGCTCTGCTTCTTATGACTGCACTACTCTGTACACAGACAGAAACATGTTTAACAAGCTAAAAATCTATTTCAGCCTGGCTTTCGGTACAGTAATATTTCAGCAGCCATGGAGTAAAGTAGGCCATAACTTGCATCCTTTTATTCTGTTCATCTTTATTTGACAGGGAAATTTTTTAGCTAGATTTCTAACGTCTTAAATTCTTTACCATTACAAACAGTCAGCCTACAAACAAGTATTGTAGAATTATTGTTCAGCATTTCAAATTGTCATAAATCTTGCTTTTTCATTACTAGAGTACAAGAAGTTACAAGTCCATAGTCTTTAGTCTACAAACATAAAAACCAGCTTCACACAACTATACAGAGTTCCTGGGAATAGCTGGAACACATTATCAGCATAAAGGAAAGAAAGGAAAAAATTTGGATAAGGTCTTTGTCCTGCAGTGGACCGAGTCATGATGATGACGAATACACAAGAGAGAGCACCTGCATACACAGCAAGGAAAATGGATGATGATGTCCTAAGGATTTTGGAATTTGACAAGAATGCTGCTAGAAAATGGACAGTTTGGACTGAAGTCCTTAAGAAGTAGCAGAGGCAGACCAAGCATATCCCAGAGTCAGGGGTGGGAAAAAAAACAACTTAAAAGGGCCCCAACATGCTTGCATGCATCAGCCTTGGTTACCTTATGGTGGCTCTCCAGTCTGCTTGATCTCTGGCAACCTCCTTATTCAGTCCCTTATCCCTGAGGTCACACTCTACGACCTCAACCCAGGTCTTTTTCGGTCTGCCTCTCGCAATCCTACCCCCACCATCCACACTTCTCATTTTCTGCACCCATTTGTCATCCTCCATCCCCTCCACATAACCAAACCATGTAAGTCTATCTCTCCTCATCACACCAATACACTCCAGTCCCATCTTTCCTCTCAACAGCCATACAGACAGTGACTTCCTCCCCCGTGGTCCACCACCCTTGCAAAGCAATAGTTTTTTTTTTTTTCTGGGGTGGGGGGTATAAATAAAAAAAATGTGGAGCTTATCTTTCCTATCAGTATCATACTCATTAAGTAAGAGTAGGAGCTAGCAAACTTTAGACAGCCCTCTGCTATCCCTACAGTAAAGTACTGGCTTATGTCATTTTGCGTACCGGTATGTCCTCGTGTGCTCCTATTGCCTAGAAATGATGGACAAGGTACATCATCGGGGCAATGGGTTTAAAGGAGTGAAGGATGGAAAAAAAAAAAAATCTCCAGAACTCATAGTTAACTGTTCCCAACCCTCCTTGCAAAAGATGATACAATCTAAGTATTTATACTACCCTTTAAAGCCATTTGAAAGGACCGCATCCAAAAAATAAGAAAGAGGTCTAAGGGTATCTTCCCAAGAAACACTTGTACCAAAGTTGAAGTAAACTGGTGAAAAATGAAAGAATGATACCAAAGTGAAACAAAGAAGGAAAAATGAAACAACAAATACAGGATGGTCTCCACATTACTGGTCAAACACTGGAGATCTCCAGAGCTTTCAACCAAGATCAGCCTGGGTATGTACTTTGTAACAGAGATTATGGTTACAGCTGAAGCTGTTGTGTAGCTATGAGGGATCCATACATGTCAGTTCCACATAACTGGAAAGGCAACTGTATGACATTTACATTAAAATGAATACCAGTGTTAGTGATGCCCACAACTGTTTCATTTGTTTCATTTCTGAAGGCTCCAACATGCTTGCATGCATCAGCCTTAGTCACCTAATGGCAGCTCTCCATGTTGCTCAATCTCTGGCAGCTTCCCTATTTCGTCCCTTACCCATGCGGTCACACTTAATGACCTCATCCCAGGTCTTTTCGGTCTACCTTTCGCAACCCTAACCCTAACATTAACACTTCTCACTTTTTGCACCCAATTATCATCCCCCATCCTCTCCACATGCCCAAACCATCTCAGTCTACTTCTCATCACAACACCAATACACTCCAGTCCCATCCTACCTCTCTACTCATATCCAACGTAAATATTGTCCCCCAGGCCTCGTACTCAGGGACACACTGCACATCCATCTAATCATTGCCATTTCTGTACATTTGAGTCTGTAAGTGTCCTCGTCCTTTATACCCAGGTCTCACTACCATACAGCATTACACTCCAAACACATGCCACATACCACGATCCCTTAGCATGGAGGGATAGCCTTTTCAATGTCAGGAGACTGAGGGTAGGCAACAGCTCCTTTACCTTCTTCCAACCACTTCTCACTCTACTCTGTGAGTAGAGTGAGAAGTGGTTGGAAGAAGATAAAGGAGCCCCACCTTCAGCACATAACACGAATCCCAAATAGAAAAATTCTTCCACGCTCTAAAGAGACTCACCAGCAAGTTCAATTCTTTTTTGCCTAACAATCTCCACATGCTCTCCCCGACACACTGCAAATATGAAATCAGTGTTATCTCGCAGTCTACCTCTAATACCACTACATCTCTTATGCACCCACTTATCACAAACACTGCACAAGACAGAATTACTTCCCATGCCCTTGTGGCTAGTCACACACAGCCTCTCCCCATTCTTTAACAGTACCACCCTCAGCCCTTGATACCATCACTTTTGTTTTATATGCATTTACTCTTAAGCCCTTGTGCCCCATACCATCTCTCCATTTGCTAAATCTTTCCACTACCTCCCTTTCATTCTCTGCAATCAACACCAAATAATCGGCATACAACATCCCCCATAGAAGTCCATTTCCGAAGTCATGTGAGAGGGCTTCAAGTACCATAATAAACAACAAGGGGCTCAAGACTGACCCCTGATGCACACCAACATTCATGGAAAACTCCTCACTCAAAACTCCATTCACCTTTACCTGGGTGCAAGCACCCACATATATGGCCATAAACACCCTAACCAGCCACACCTCGACTCCAAGGTTTCTCATTGCCCGCTTAACCACCTCTCTAGGGACTCTATCAAAGGTCTTCTCCAAATCAACAAAAACATAGTACAGTTTGCTTTTCTTTCCTATATATTTTTCCTGAAGCTGTCAAACAATGAATATGGCATCAGTGGTCCTTCTGTCTGGCATAAACCCAAACTGCATCTCATCAATATTCAGTCTTTCTTTATGCAGAAAAAAAAGAGGAAATTGATCAAAAGTGCTTAGAACAGCAATACTGTATCACATCAGAACTACAACCTTTCACTTTTTCGGTTTTGCTCAATCTGTACCAAAATCAAATCACTTCTTTCCATTCCCAAACATACTGTATGTTCCAAGTTTAATACATATCAGGTCAGGAATGAACATTTTGTTAATACAGACACATGCATGGCTATATACAAAGAACACTGGTAACAATAGCTAGACCTTCAGTGTTATTAGCTAGATTTATATGAAGATGGTAATAAAGTTTGGTAGTAGGTGGGGGGTGGTGGTAGGTGGAGGCACTCACCATCCACTCATTTGATGTAGTGCTGCTTTCGGCGTCTGCCCTTTCCTCTGGTCCTTCTTTCCTCTTCTGTCGTTCTTTCCTTCGTTCTTTCCAGTTCCTTTTGCATATGGACAACTTTACACTTCCTCTTCTGTATTTCTTTCCTTCGTTCTTTCTCCTTCCTTCTGCCTATGGGTGACTGTACACTAAGTGACAGACCAAATGGTTTCCTGTACACCAAGAAACCATTTACTATGCTGAGTAGTAACCATATAATCAAATTATGGCGTTTAGTGGGTAATTAAGGTGCTCCAACTGGATACAGCCTCTGTAGGTTTATATCCAAGGGGTGGTTGGGGCTCATTGCTCATGTAATGCCACTCAAGGAGGAGTGAAGCTGGTCACTCTAATCTTGAAGGTCAGGACCAGCTTGCCTGGCCCTAGGCTCCTCCACTCCTCATGGGGCAGCATAGGATTGGATGATGGATGGATGGATGTAATAAAGTTAGGTAGATAGCAGTAACAAAAGCTATATGTAAGGTATTCTATCACAGACCTTTCAGGCAGATGACATTGGTGACACAGCAATGCCCACACTGACACCTTTTACTAAGGAAAGTACATTTACAAGAACAGTGTGTACTCAGACATACACCTTTTTTGTAAAAAACTGTTGAAAAAGCAATGAGCAAACTGACACCAAACATTACAAACAAAATAAGGACACTACAATAACTGCTTCTTTTTTATAGCTATGCATGGAAAAAGGAACCAAAGGCCAGAAACCCACAAGACTGTTCCCTCAAAGAAAAAAGAAAAAATAAGACAGCCAAATTCACAGTCCATTCAAGATCCTTGGACACTGCATTAAAAAAACTGGAGGCCACAGTCAGTATGAAATACAGACAGAGGAAGATAGCTCCAGAGTTGACCTACTGTATACATGGAGGGCTGAGAATAATGGTTAACTCTTACATTAGAGTTGGACAGAAATGGGATGAGAGTTTGCAGCTAGATGGGTGCTATGCACCTGCTGTAGTGGTGGAGGGATGCAAGCAGACAGTTCAGAGGAGCTGTGACCACTGAAGTAGTGATAGAAAAAGAGATGAAGATGCAACAATGCCATGAGGAGACAGAGTTTTTTTTTTTTTTGTGTGTGTCCGACTCTGGGCATAGGCTTCACAGCCTGCTATCAAGGCCCAGTCGTCCTCCTACAATCTACATGTCACCACTTCGGCGCTTAACACCCACCGTCCATATTGAATACATGCTAGGGCTGTCTCATACAGGACTGGTGTATTGGTATTAGCGGGGTAATTTTTACGACATGTCGGCGGGTCTTCTGGTAGATCAGTAAAGCCTGATTTAATGAAATTCAAATCCTTAAACTGTTCCCTGCACCAGCGAGGATTCGAACCTGGGTCCAACGGGACCGCAAGCCAACTCTCTACCAATCGAGCTACCGCCTTGAAGGAAGCCAGTAAGAGGAGGAAAGTTTATAAGCTGAAAAGCCTATGACTCCATCTTGTTAAGATAAGCTGCAAGTGGGGAGCCTCCAAACACATGGAAGTTGTACTCTACACAGGGGCAAATAAAACCCCCTAGTCTATGCCTTTTCATTACATAGTCACTTCCAGTTTAAATAGCAGAAATATTTAACTGACTTCCTTTCTTCATAATTCTTTCTTAAACATACTTTATCATTCTTTCTCAGTAAGGTAACTGTTACCTAATTCAGTTTCCTAATTAACTGCCTATGTATTCATATTAGAGTCACTTTTTCTTGAACAATGTCACAGAGTCATCTTATAACTTATTTGGGCAATTACTTACAATTACCTATTTAACCTAACTTTTAACCCATGGCATCCGTGTCTCATGTATTGATGACCGCCTGGAGACGTCTGGGTAGCATGTATTTTTTTTTTTTTTAACAACTGAACGGAGGAAGGAAAAACAAATGAATTAAAAAAAAAAAAAATCCATACACCAGATTACTGGTGTCCTCCATTCATGAAATATCTGTAACAGTTGGACTTGAACTATGGCTGTGTGACATTCCAGTCATGAGCGCTGCCAGATGCCCGTGTAGCACGAGGGAAGGCACAGAGAGGTGGCATAATGGACGCAACTTTGTCTGAGCATTTGCTATAAAAATATCTGTAAAATAAAGCAAGGGAGGCAACATTCTTTCTTAATAGTAGGGGAGGTAAATTATTTGTAACAGCAGGGTTATTAATAATTCCAACAGCTTTCTTCTGAATTTTGTCTAGTTGTTTTAATGCAACCTCTCCACATCCATTCCACAAGGGTGAGCAATATTCAAGCTGAGAGTGCAAATAACTCTCGTGAATCATAGCTATCTGCTCGTCGGTGAAGAAGTTACGGACTCTGTATAATAAACCAAGTTTCTTTGAGGTGGTTTTAGCAAGTGATCTGATGTGAGAGCTCCAGCTGAGGGCACTGTTAAGTGAGACGCCGAGAATTTCAACACTTTTGGAGATAGGAATACAGTATTAGTAGCACTGAAGGTAATATATGAATTTGGCAATACAGTACTCACCCTACTATCCGGAAGAGCAATATTCGGTTACGTCACTGTCCGGACGTCGTTGGCTGGGACGTCCCCCCCCCAAAAAAAATGATTTTTTCGACCCGTAAGTTTGAATTTGGCGTGCGGCGCCGAACAGCCATGTTTACGATCCCTTCCCGCCCTCTCCCCCCTCCCGCCACTTATCTCTGAACTGACGTGATGAGTAAACGTTATCGGGATGGTTGGCGGTATTATTCGTTTTTGTTTAAACAATCATAATTCACAGTGCTATGGATTAAGTGCTGTTAAACACTGGATTACTGTACATGCTTCAAGAGCATTTATCACCACTGTGAAAGCCTTAGAGGTGTGGATAATATTCATAACAGCCACCACAGACATGTAAGTACAGTACACTGTCAACTGCCAAATATTTTCCATAATCACTTCTAAATCCTCATTCTCTGGTTACATTTTATTTACTTCATGCTTTGTGTCCCATATTTGACTGCACAGGCTGTGAAAAAGGTGATTTTCATAGTGATTATCATGTCTCTTACCTACGTTCTCAAAGCTATCAGCTGATGAACATATTTGCTCTACTCATCTCTAAATCATTATTTTTCTGGTTACATTTTATTTACTTCATGCTTTGTGTCCCATATTTGAGTGCATGGGCTGTGAAAAAGGCGATTTTCTCAGTGATGATCATGTCTCTTACCTACATTCACATTCACTATGTAGTCAACTGGTGAACATCTTTGCCATACTCACCTCTAAACCATCATTTTCTGGTAACAATCAATTTATTTCATGCTTTGTATCCCATATTTTAGTGCATAAGATGTGAGAAAGGGTGATTTTCTTAGTGAATGCCATGTCCGATACTTACTTCCACTATGCTGCCAAGTGATGAATACCTCAGCCTTACTCACCTAAAAACCATCATTTTCTGGTAACAGTTTATTTATTTAATGCTTTGTATCCAATATTTTAGTGCATAAGATGTGAGAAAGGGTGATTTTCTTAGTGACTGCCATGTCCGATACTTACTTCCACTATGCTGCCAAGTGGTGAACACCTCTGCCTTACTCACCTCAAAATCATTTTTGGGTTAAAATTCAATGAATTCATGCTTTGTGCCCATTATTTATGTGAATGGGGTCTTAAATAAGTGCTTTGCATATCCGGTAGGGAGGTAGGTAGGTGGTTTCCTGATTTAGGTTAGTTTAGGTTAGGGTCAGGAATGACCGGTGCTGGAGATTCAGGGCCCAGTATCTGGACACGACCACTTTCCGGACATGCCTTTGGCTCTATTACGTCAGATAGTGGGAAGATTACTGTATCCGTCTATTAGTAAATTGTATATACAGTAATCCCTCAATTATTCGGATGCCCAGTATTCGGATGCATCACTATTCGGACATTGTGGGCTGTCCGACCCCCAAAATGCCAAAAAATTCGAAAAAATCCGGAAAAAATATGATTTTTTTAGACTGCGTCAGTTTGAATTTCCCGCGCGCGCCGATAGGCTGTGTTTTCGCGCCTTGCGCCTCTCTGTTGGTCCCATTTCCCGCTCTGCTCCTTGCTCGTACACACGCTCTGAAAATGGCGGCTGAAGTGATTGGTTTTGTGGTGATACCCTACCTCCTGCAGGGCTTGATGCTGCTCTTCACCTTCTTCATCATGTGTGTGATGATGGCCCCGCCACCTGAGAAGAGGAAGAAAGTGGTTCTGACTCTGGAGAAGAAGAGGGAGATATTGGAGAAGGTGGACGCCGGGTGGCCGACATCACGGATCCTACGTGAGTTCAACCTCCCTCGCTCCACTTTGTTTGATATCAAGAAGTCCCGAGACAAACTACAGCAGTACACGGCTGATTTCGCTTCGAAGACCAAACGAAACGTGGAGAGGAAGGTGATTTTTACTCCTAAGTATCCAGACATCGACCGTTCCACACTCATCTGGTATAAACAACAACGTGCTGCTGGTTTTTTGGTATGTGGGACGGAGCTGAAAGCTGCTGCTGAGAAGTTCGCAAGGCTACACGACACCCCAGACTTCAAGGCATCTGCAGTGGATAGCGTATCACCACGTACCACCAAGAGGCCCCTACGCCGCCTCCGTCAGCTCATCTCGGACTCTGACAGCGACTTAATTCTCCAGGACTCGTCACTAGACCACACGGGAATTTACTGTTATGTATACAGTGCAGTGAAGTGATGTGATCCACGTTATGCGAAAGAAAACGTTGTGGAAAGTGCTGGTGAGAAGTGCTGGTGATTGTAAAGTGCAGTGGAAGTGCTAAGGTGTGAGAGGTGCAAGGTCTTCCTGTCAGAGTCTGCGATGACCGAGCGGGTTATACATCAGGACGGCGGCATCATTCTCGTAAGTACCCTAACTTCATCAAAATTCCTTGTTTTGTTCTTTCCATATCATTAATCTCATGCATAAACTGTGTGAAAGATGATTTCCATAATGATTTTCATGTCTAACCTGTTTTCAGCATGCTGTAAATGGGTTAAAAAATTACCATAAATGTTAATCATAATTTCCTGCTTTCAATTTAATTTTTTCATGCATGGTTTTTAAGTGCACCAGCTATGAAAAAGGTGAATGCCATTGATTTGTGTGCAAGATGATTACCATAAAGATTTTCATGTCTAACCTGTTTTCATCATGCTGTAAATGGGTTAAAAAATTACCCTAAATGTTAATCATAATTTCCTGCTTTCAATTTAATTTTTTCATGCATGGTTTTGAAGTGCACCAGCTATGAAAAAGGTGAATGCCACTGATTTGTGTGAAAGATGATTACCATAAAGATTTTCATGTCTAACCTGTTTTCAGCATGCTGTAAATGGGTCAAAAAATTACCCTAAATGTTAATCATAATTTCCTGCTTTCAATTTAATTTTCTTATGCATGGTTTTGAAGTGCACCAGCTATGAAAAAGGTGAATGCCAGTGAATTTCATGTCCGGTCATAACCTAACCTAACCTAACCATTATTCTGGTAACAATTTACATCATTTACTGTATTTGATGCTTTGTATCCAATAATTTTGTGCATAAATGTGAGAAAAGATGATTTCCATGTCCGATACTTACTTATACTATGGTGGCAAGTTCTGAGCACCTATGCCTTACTCACCTCTAAATCATCATTTTTTGGTTAAAATTCAATTAATTCATACTTTGTGTGCATTATTTATGTGAAAAGGGACCTAAATATGTGCTATACATGTCCGGTAGGGAGGTAGGAAGGTAGTTTTCTGATTTAGGTTAGGTTAGGTTAGGTTAGGGTCATGAATGACCAGTGCTGGAGCTTCAGGACCAATATTCGGACAAAACCACTGTCCGGACATGCCTTTGGCTCTATTACGTCGAATAGTGAAGGGATTACTATATTTGGTTTTACTAGCATTAAATGAGACAAGGTTGTATTGTCCCCATTCACTGATCATAGATAAATCTTGATTTATGGAGATGGCTGTGCTGAGTTGAGAATTGGAGACATCAGACTTTGTAAATGGGTGTCTGAGTGTGAATGAACTATGATGTGTTAAGTCATCTGCATATGAATGGATGGGATTATGGGTGACAGATAAGAGGTCATTAATATGAACCAGGAACAGGGTTGGTGCCAAAACTGATCCCTGTGGCACGCCGGCATTAACTGAGTGGAAATTGGAATATACAGTACATCATCTACTTTTACTCTTATTTTTCTGTCACTGAGGTATGAGGCAAGCAGAGGAAAAAAAAAAAAAAAAAACGTTAGTCCATAGCAAGGGAGTTTGGACAGCAGGGAACGATGCCATACTCTGTCGAAAGCCTTAGAAATATCAAGGGCTACTGTGTGAGTTTCTCCATATAGGTCGATTGATTGATGGATGAAGTGGTGGGTGGTGGCGACCATCGCTCATTCGCTCATTTTTGAAGGCTCCAACATGCTTGCATGTGTCGGCCTTCGTCACCTAATGGCGGCTCTCCATGCTGCTCGATCTCTGGCAGCCTCCCTATTCAGTCCCTTAACCCTTAAGTCACATTTAATGACCTCATCCCATGTCTTTCTCGGTCTACCCCTCCCAACCCCTCCCCCAATATTAACACCTCTCACCCTCTGTACCCAATTATCCTCTCCCATCCTCTCCACATGTCCAAACCACCTCAGCCTGCCTCTCCTCATCACAACACCAATACACTCCAGTCCCATCCTACCTCTCAACTCTTCTATCGTAAGCCCAGCCCCCCCAGGCCTTGCATGCAGGGACGCACTGCACATCCACCTAATCATAGTCATTTCTGTACGTTTGAACCTGCGAATATCTTCTTCCTTTACTGCCCAGGTCTCACTACCATACAGCATCACACTCCTAACACATGCTGCATAGAAAGACTCCTTAGCACGTAAGGAGAGTCCTCTCAATGTCAGGAGAGGCAACAGGTCCCTGAACTTCTTCCAACCACTTCTCACTCTAGCAACCGAGCTAACTCCAGCCCCACCTCCGGCACCTAACATGTCTCCCAAATAACAAAACTCCTCCACACACTCAAGAGACTCACCTGCAAGTTCAACCCTCTCACGCCTAACAATCTCCTCCTGCTCTCCCCGACACACCGCACACATGAAATCAGCATTATCTCGCAGTCTACCTCTAATACCACTACATCTCTTGTGCACCCACTTATCACAGACACTGCACAAGATGGAATTACTTCCCACACCTTTGTGGCAAACTGCACATGGCCACTCTCCCTCTCCTCTGATTGTACCGCCACCAACCCTAGATATCATCACTTTTGTTTTATCTGCATTTACCCTTAAGCCCTTGTGCCCCATACCATCTCTCCACTTCTTAAATCTTTCCTCAGCCTCCCCTTCATTCTCAGCAATCAGCACCAAATCATCAGCATACAACATCTCCCATGGGAGTCCATCTCTGAAGTCACGTGAGAGGGCTTCAAGCACCATGATAAACAACAAGGGACTCAAAACTGACCCCTGATGCACACCAACATTCACGGGAAACTCATCACTCAAAGCTCCATTCACCCTTACCTGAGTGTGAGCACCCAC